>JAYRCO010001209.1:0-11772 GCA_037042815.1 Ceratobasidium papillatum | reverse complement strand
CCCTACACTAGACAACTCTGCTTTCGTGGAAGCTATAGCATCTCTCTCATACGCAGCCGACATACTATCCAATGCCTCAAAAGCAATGTCTTCAGCCGTTGAATCACTCATGCTTGCTAGTTCTCATCCCGAATGCCGTGATTTTTTCACCCTTGCTAGTCGACTATCACCCCCCGAAAATCGTACTCAGGACTGGCTATCTCGCAGCTACTCGTTGAATCCAGCGGGAGATTCCGACGTGGTGAAGGACGGCTCCTCTCTCCTTTTTAAAGATGGGGTTGTGCCGGTATGTAAGTCACCTCAAGGATCCCTTTGAATAGACATCCCGTGTACTTAGCTTCGGGACGCTGATAGTACGAGAGAGCCTTCCTACAAACCCAAACTACGATGGTACCCTCAAAGAGGCTTTGAATGGCAGTCCAGGTCACCCTGAGCAGCCGTGAGTCATTTCACCTTTACATAACTACTTGAACTCAATCCCTACTTTCCAAAAGCTTGGATTATCATTCTGACGTTTCTGAGCTAGAACTTAAGCAATCCGAAGGGACAATGGCCGAATTAACTCAGCGAACAGCAGGAGAGCTACCTAGTTCTTCTATCGTTTCAGATTCACAGCTAGAGGGTATGCCAGTGGCGCCGATCCAAACTCTTCTTCCCAATGTATCGGAGGCTTTAGTCAATCAGACTGCCAAATCTACCGTGTCGACATCTTCTCCAGAATCCTCGGGAGGACATATGTAGGTCCTCATTCACGAGCATTATTCGGCTACTAATATTCTAGCAAATCAAACAGTACAGAACCCGAATGCTCATCTAACAAGAACACAGAATCGGAAACACAGAGCGTTCGGGGCCCCCACGGACATATTTGGGCTAGTTCAAGCTCGTAAGTTCATTACTTTTTGGCTGAGTTCAAGCCTACTCATAATATTATGTTTATAACTTGCCCTACCTTTTCATAGAGTTAGACAACCAAGCCCCATAATCAATGGATATCAAACGACAAATCGTGTTGAGACAACTGGATTTGCAATCGCAGAGTTTGCTTCCGAAAGCTTGCAGGAAAACGTTTCCTCGACTTCTAATTCATTTCCAGCTCAACCCGTACGCCGCCAACGTTCTACCTATATTTCGCAACAGTACATCGTTCTCGACGAGGATCTTGACGTTATACCTCTCATTGCTCATCTCGCCGAGTTCAAGCCCCGACAGAATACACTATGTTTCGTAAAGGACGCCAGGATGTACCATGCACTAGAAAGCATGGTGAGTTGGCATACTACTATGTTTTGAGTTTAATAATAACGGATACTAGATCGAGGAAATAATCACTCCCGTCGTCTACATGCTAATCCCTGGAGGCACAAACGGAACGAAGAATGCGGCTGGGAGGGCTTGTGACTCTGGAGATGGATGCCTGATATTCTGCAGCTCCTTCTCGACGCCTTTGCCCCTGGCTATCCGTAATAAAGAATTCCAAACAGTCATACACGTCGGGTGGACCGGTAATCCAGGATTATGTGAGCAAGCACTGTCTAATACCAATGGTGTGGTTTTAACCCAAATGACACAGATAATGAACAACTCGAACGAAACGGCACACAGCGAGCGACCTTGATCCTAACCCAAAACGAGTTTGACGAACATGATTTGTCTGATGACGAACTACAAGGTCACGGGTATCGAAAATCCCCTTCTACGGCTAGGCTCAATGACTTGACGATCAACAATAAGATGTCCAAGAAACGCGACTCTTGGAAAGAAGAGCTGAATGATAGTTCAAATTATGGGAATCTTTGCCGGTGTTTTGAGGTATTGCTTCCTCATCTTGCGCGAAATTTGACAGCATACTCAAACCATTATCCTTCAGGCCTGGCTTGCATTTCACTTTAGTGGGCCGCACGAACGAACTGATTGGTCTGCCAACGACGTTGGGAACGAGGCGAACAAGTTCGCTAAAAGAGCCCTTTTGCATGGAAACAACAAAATACCTCCTCGGTATCCTGTTCACCCAACTGTTGGCCGGCGACTATCTGTCACGTCCCAGTTTGTGTCAAACTATTGGCTTGAAGACGCAGTTAAGGCTAAGATATTAGCGGTTGAAGAGTTTGATGATTGATGGGCATTAAAAAGCGAATCGTGTGTGTATGCATATTAGAAATTTGCATTTGTGGAATTGCTTTCCTTTTTCGGGTATGCAGTCGCCACTCTGGCCGGCGCCTCGTTGGACGATTTTTGTCACACGATCCTTGGATGTCTTGCACTGATCTACTCTCGCTCTCACGCTTGCAACCTGCCCAACCTTACTTCAGCCGTACCTTCTAAAAAACTCTACTGGCGTTATGTTGGTCTTAAATCCCAGCGGTTTGGAAGATATACGCATTGCTAAGAAAACTCCGTTTTTATGAAAATAACTTATTGAGACTTAATCCGCCGCAAATGGTTGATAATGAAGACATACTCTTCACCAAGTGAGCCACCCCGGCAGCTCGGCACGAATGACTATGATGTAATTTTTTCCTCTTTGACGCGTTCAGTGGAAGGAAATTTGACTCCGAGATCCCCGAAGGAATAAGCGCATACTTCTCCTGACAACCTTCTCTACCTCTCTCCTTTCGGATGTCTCGAGGATATCCGCCTGCCTAGGTTGATTACTATGCCGCATTGGTACCCGAATTCTATCCGCTCTCGGCTCGGCTTGTTCAATCAAATCTCATGTTCGAGCTCCACAATATGCACTCGTTCTGAAGAAGCTGATTGACACTGCCTCAAACTACCCGGCCTACAGGGTTGACGTAGTGCTGTCAATTTATATAAAGTGAGATCAGTGCTGGTGTAGACGCGGCACCCACCTGGTCGACATGAGACTTTCCCGTAAATTCATCGCTGTTTCTTATCTAATTTCGGGCGCATTTCCCAAACAACTTTGTACCGCCTCTCAGCACTGCTGGCCTTCGTCTACCGTATGGTCCAGCTTTAATTCTTCAATCAGTGGTCGTCTTGTCGCCCCTCGTCCTCCCGCCTGGCCGTGTCACGATCCCAACTATGACGAGGCTGCCTGTCAAGATGTCAAAAAGAACTGGGGCAACTCGTTTTGGCGGGCAAACCAGACCGGCGCCATGCAGGATCCCGTGTGGGAGAGTCCTGGTTGCAGTATCGACACACCTCAAAACGTGACTTGCGACCAGGGGCTCGTGCCAACGTACTCAGTGAAAGCCAAAAACGCCGACGATATCAGTAAAGCTGTTGTGTTTGCCGGAAAGCATCGACTTCGGCTTGTTGTCAAGAACACCGGGCATGACTAGTAAGTTCCGAGTACCACACCCTGGCCTAGTTGTTCTGATTTCCCGATTCAATATAGTCTCGGTCGGTCCAGCGCCGAAGGCTCGTTTAGCATTTGGACGCATCAGTTGAAAGGTATGAATTTCACGGATTCGTTTATTCCCGCCGGTTGCTCGAAGGGGATATCTGGAGTTGCTGCTGTAACTCTTGGCGCAGCGGAACAATGGCGAGGTGAGGATATCGTTGATTCGGTCAACAAGAGCTAAGGCTGACTTTTATGTTTAGATGTGTATCAAGCTGCCGATGAACGTAACATGACTATAGTTGGAGGTGCGGCAAACAGCGTTGGTGCAGCGGGAGGTTGGGTTCAAGGGGGTGGTCATAGTCCTCTTGGATCCTTGTACGGCATGGGAGCGGACAGTGAGTATTATCATCATTTAGCCCGGGTGCAATGTCTAACCTTCCGAAATATAGATGTTCTGCAATATACCATTGTGAAACCGAACGGAAATATTGTGTATGCCAATACTTGTCAGAATAAAGACCTGTTTTGGGCTCTACGCGGAGGTGGAGGAGGTACATGGGGTGTAAGTAGAACCGACTATGAGTTGTGCACCTTCTGAATAATCATGTGATGGCAGGTAACGCTAGACGTAACGTACAAAACGCATCCCCCTTTGGATCAAATTGTAGGCCTACAAGTCAATATGAACTTTACGAGCACGGAAAAGTTCACAAGCATGGCTGAAACTTTTTTGCGTGCTTTCCCGACTATGTCTGACCAAAGTACGTTTGATATCGCTTTCGTGCTGCTGCCTCTCTAATGTGATGCTTAGATATTCGCGGATACGGCGTGTGGACTGCTGCCCTCACCTTCACTCTCGTCGTTTTCCATCCGAATAGTCCATCTATCGAGCATACAAACCAGACACTCGCTCCTATTTGGGACTGGGTCGCCAATAATACCGACACCCAGGTCGCTTCGTCTGGCCGCCTTCATCCAACATTCTTTGATCTTTTCAAGTTCTGGATTAGCACAGACGTTGAGATCGGAGTGAATTTATGGATATCGGGTCGACTTATTTCAAAGAAAGCGATGGAGAATCGGCCAGGTGACTTGGCAAAGTTGGTTCTGGATGGGAGATCGCTTACACCTAGCATGAATTTTGGTAAGTTTATAGACTATTTTATCTCCTTGAAATCGCGCTCAGATCTTCGGAAAGTGGGAGGTGGAGCGGTTAGCAAAGCCGATCCAGATTCCACAGGTCTAAACCCACAATGGCGAAACGACGCATTGATTAGCTGGAACCTTGGAAGTAACTGGGAAGATGATACCCCGGCCGAGACAATCGATAATATCAAGAAGACGGTTACAAACTTCACTCAGGCGCTTGGAGAAGTCGCTGGTCTGGAGCATGCAGCATACTTCAATGAGGCAGACCCGTGCGTTTTTATTCTCGCGGTGATATCTATATTGGCTGATTTATATTGTGGTATGACCAGACAAGAGCCATTGTGGAAAAAGGCGTTCTTCGGAGATCATTATGAACGTTTGCTGAAAATCAAGCGCGATGTTGATCCTATGGGGTTGTTTACGTGTAACCGTTGTGTGGGATCCGATCTCTAGGAAGTATTGGCGCATCGTCCTTGTATTTAATATAGGTATATCTTTATCGAAAACATCATGAGTCATGGTTGCTCCTGTAGCTATGATCGATTCCAGTGACCGCGTCATGAACCTATAAAATAGTAAATCTCATTCAATCACCTTGATACATCGCTTGTAGATTTTTGGTCGCGTTACAGGGACCTCGCGGTGGTGTTGAAATCATACGAGAATATAAGTCGTCCCACAATACACAGGTGGTCATGTTAGTACTGTGTCGAACAGATGTCAAAACAACCATTCGTCGTTGGCATATAGGCATTCATTGTGATAATATTGTACTCCCATGGAAACATCATCACAGACTGTCAGTGTTGCGAATATATGCCGCATATATATGCCTCTTTAAGATCTTTGAAGTTTTATTCACTCATGAGTTCAGGAAGCATGCTTGCAAAGCTTTTCGATAAACCCGTCCGCCAGGCCGCGAAAGATGTCGGGGCTGTGCCGTGCCAAGAGAACGGGTCACGTGACTTTGTGGAGCCACAAGCGAACCTTCCACTGCGGCGTCATTGCACGCCGAACAACGCTCGGTTTTTGGTCCGACTGCCTCGATCAAACGTCATGTTGAATATTACTCCGATCTGCGCTCGGTCTGCGCAGGTTGATCAACTCTGCTTCGAATCACTTGACTTGCACTAGGCTGCCGTAATTTTGGGATTTAAGAGCGGGGAAATGTTTGCGGTGACGATAATATCCCCATTGTTCAGTATGAGATTTGCACAAGAACTCCTTGCGGCTTCTATTGTGTCTTCGAGTGCGCTTGCGCAAGATCTTTGTACGGCTTCACAGAAGTGCTGGCCCTCGTCTACTGTATGGTCTAAATTCAACTCTTCCATCGGCGGTCGTCTCGTCGCCCCTCGTCCTCCTGCCTGGCCGTGCCATGATCCCAAATATGACGAGGCTGCCTGTCGAGATGTCAAAGCGAACTGGGGCAACTCGTTTTGGCGGGCAAACCAGACCGGCGCCATGCAGGATCCTGTCTGGGAGAGCCCTGGCTGTAGCATTGGCACGCCTCGAAACGTGACTTGCGACCAGGGATTCGTGCCGACGTATGCAGTGGCCGCTAGCAACGCCGAAGATATCAGCAAAGCTGTCGTATTTGCTGGAAAGCACCGGCTTCGTCTTGTTGTCAAAAACACCGGTCACGATTAGTGAGTTTTCGAGTACTCGGACATACCTGTGCTAATTTCGTATCCCGATAGTCTTGGTCGGTCAAGCGCCAAAGGCTCGTTCAGTATCTGGACACATCAGCTGAAAGGCATGAGCTTTACCAACTCGTTCGTCCCCGTTGGTTGCTCTAAGAAGACATCTGGAGAGCCTGCTGTGACTCTTGGTGCCGCGGAACAATGGCGAGGTGAATATTATTTAGCATTTATCGAGTCGAAGCAAAACTGAAACTCATTCTTATGCGCGTAGATGTGTACGAAGCTGCCGACAAACGAAACATGACAATAGTCGGAGGTGCGGCAAACAGCGTCGGCGCAGCAGGAGGTTGGGTTCAAGGAGGAGGCCATAGCCCTCTTGGATCATTGTACGGTATGGGAGTCGACAGTGAGTCCTATAGACCGGTCCGTGCAAGAACGACTCGTAACCACTCGAACCCAGACGTACTGCAGTATCGGATCGTCAAACCCAACGGCAAGATCGTAACTACGAATGCTTGCCAAAACAAAGATCTCTTTTGGGCGTTACGTGGAGGTGGAGGAGGTACATGGGGTGTAAGTAGGATCAGGGTTGTGTGTTCTAAGCATTTGAAACTTATATCGCTGTAGGTGACACTGGATGTAACATACAGGACGCATCCTGCTTTAGATCAAATCGTTGGTATGGGAATTATGATGAACTTCACCAGCCCAGAAGCATTCACGGACATGGCTGAAACCTTTCTGCACGCGTATCCGAACATGTCAGACCAGGGTAAACTCGACCTCTCCCTTCTACTACAGGCGCTAACGTGATGTTCAGGTATCAGGGGATATGGTGTATGGGTTGCCCGTGTCACGTTCTCTCTCGTGGTCTTTCATCCAAAAAGCCAATCTGTCGAACAGACAAACAAGACGCTAGCTCCTATCTGGGACTGGCTCGTAGATCATCCCGATACACCAGTTTTCTCATTCGGCGACCTTTATCCCACATTTTTTTGACTTGTTCAAGTTCTGGATCGGCACAGACGTCAGTATCGGAATGCCTACATGGATGGGGAGTCGGCTGGTTTCTAGGAAGGCGATGGAGGATCGACCGGGAGAGTTGGCGAAGTTGGCTTTAGCGGACGGGAGGTATATCGCACCTAGTATGCTCCTTGGTAAGCTCTTGTCTATCATTCGTCGGTAAAACATTAGCTTAAATCCGTTAATAGTGGGAGGTGGGGCGGTCAGCAAAGCCGATCCAGAGTCTACAGGTTTGAACCCTCAATGGCGAAACGACGCATTGATCAGCTGGAACTTTGGGAGTAACTGGGAGGACGGCACACCTGCCGAGACAATCGATAATATCAAGAAGACGGTTACAAACTTGACTCAATCGCTTGGAAAAATTGCTGGGCTCGATCACGCGGGGTATTTCAACGAGGCAGATCCGTGAGTTTTTTTTATTGGCCGATCCCGGTACGAAATATCTAATGTAATAACTTGACCAGTCAAGAACCGCTATGGAAGAAGGCGTTCTTCGGGACAAACTATAACCGTCTTCTGAAAATCAAGCGTGAAGTTGATCCCATGGGACTGTTCATGTGTAATCGTTGTGTGGGTTCCGACCTGTGATGGTATATTTCTCGATTAGTTTAATCCTATTTATATTAATACGACGCCACGCCTGTGAGAGGGATATCACGGTGATCACCCAATAGCCGCGCTTATTTGTGTCATTGTCCACCCAGTCTGGGAACGGGGCTGTGTAATGACATAAGTGTTGCCACTCGCCTCTCGGCGTTTTTACTTTCAACCACCTCACGCTACATCATCTCGCAGAGATGAGCGATTCTACCGCAAAATTATCTAGCTTTGAACATGCTGCTGTATGCTTGGCTGAAGCTGCTGCTTCTTTGTCCGTGGCTGCTCAAGCCATGGCTATTGCTGCGGACGCTTTCTGTGCTATCATACCCCAGTGTCATCAGACAGATTTGATTCCTGCTGATATATCTGGGGAGCCGAACTATAATCATAAAAGAGGCCCGTCTGAAGCTGGGGTTGTGCAATTAGGCTTAGAGGGCATTTCGGAAGCCGGAATTGAAGCTGTTCAACAACTACCCGCCAACAACGACGAAGACGAAGACGAAGGGGATCATACGAGTATGAGCGACAACGACTATTACATGTCTGGTACGGCGGAAGTTCTGGTGGATCTTCTTAGAGATGCAGCTTTCTAATGTAGTACTTTTTCTGTAGACCAAGACGAAGATTATGTGTATGCTCTGCTACAGCGACAGCAGGAAGAAATATCTCGCCAGAATAATTCTGCAAACCTGGAGGCTCGTGCGCCCGAAACGATAACACACTCACAGATACAAAATCCCACTCCTGTGCCAGCTTTGCCGTCTGACTCAACGCTTGCGCTTGATACCAGCTCGCCATACTTTCGGAAACGCATCCTTGTTCAGAGCGAGGCCGACATTCTTGCTGCAGTATGCGCCGTTTCACAGCGGTTCAACAAGGTTTTCTGCTATATGCAATACCCATTGTGCTCTTTGACATTGTTCCAGAAGATAGTAAGATGTCATTTTATACATCTATGCTTGACCTCAATGACAGCCTAGATAAAAGATGTTACCAGGGCCTTCGTATGTGCCATGACACCCCGATCACCCGACCGGCTCCTTTCAATGTTTGATGGCCAAAACAAGGCAATCATGCTTCTTCACGAAACATTCTCCTCGAGCCTATCTCCCCAGTCCACCGACAGCTTTTGTATCATTCACGTTGGATGGCCGCGCGACGTGGCCCGATGTGAGTAACCGCGTATATATTGTTGCTCTGGCTCATAGGATACCCACATAAACAGATAAGGCACAGACTACATTTCAAAACACCTCAAACTCGATTCTTGTCGCATGTTTGGATGATCAAACCATATATCCAGCGTGCGAAGAGGTCCTACGATTTACGACTCCTTGGGTTGATCAGGGTGGCGTGTCTCTGAAGAATGTCGCAGCTACTTTGAACTCGCGACTTCAGAATTCCCTAGTTAGCGTTGCGCAAAGTGTCAAGGAGAAAGCCTATACTGTGAGTAGAATACTGCACTGTCATTTTTCCTAATCAATTGCATCATAGGATTGGATCGACTCACACAGCCGAGGAGGCGCACGTTATGTATCATCTTGGACGCCCTCCGTTCTCATCGAGCACGCTAATGCATATATCCTGGAGACGCTTCGGTATAAGCCCGAAAATTCGAACTCGGTGGCCAATATTACCAGCAGCCAACACCTACCTTTAGTTTCACCTGAATTCGTGAAACAACACGGCTTGGAGCAGGCTGTTCAAGAAGGGCTATTAGCCGTGGCAACTATCGACTCAGGTTTGAACCAGGCGTCGGATCTTCCCCGCAGGTCACCGGAAAACAAAGACGCTGAGGGTTCTTCTAAGTAAGTTGTGTGTTAAGTCTTACGAGATCGATTTAACGTATATTTTAGCAAAAACTCGGCAGGTAAGTTCAATATCTTATAGTTGTCTTTCCTGACCCCCTGATAGTATTTTGCTCACAGGGACAACGGCTGGTCCCGTAGCGACTTCTACCTCCCAGCCACAGAAGTACAGCTATGTCGTCCAGGACGAATTTGACGTACTTCCTGTAGCATGCGCACTTGCCGGATTGTATGACAAAGTCATATTATACGTGACATCCTCACATAGTTCATTTGCATTAATCAAGCGACTGGTGTGTAGATCCCCCTGCTTCTCGTTCACCACATAATGGTTTTTTACAGCTTACGGGAGCAACTACGATGGACGTCGTCACTTTGAGCGCCGTCACTCCAGCCGACATAACTAGAGCGTCCAATGAGTTTAAGCCTAAGACCCGTGCAGTCCTGGTATTGTCCGAAGACATGGCACTCGAAAATACTACTTTTCTAACTCAAAGTCTTTGTGTTATTCATGTTGGATGGCCGTCTAACTACACTAGTTGTGAGTAGACGTGACAATATTCGAGAAAACGTGAATAAAAGCTCCTAACATATGAACAAGACCTGTCTCAAACGACCCGTTTTGTTGCAAACTCAACCATATTGGTTGCTTGCATGCAAGACGTAGATATCTTTCCAGCCGGGTTAGCGATTCTGGGGCAGGCCATTTCCTATCCCAACCGTACGGCATTTGAGGCTCATAGTCTACCTCTTGTACGAGCAATGGTAGAATCAATATTAGCAAAAGAGACAACAAGGGTGAAGGAGCAGCTCTACAAGGTAAGGGACAGATTCATGTGGCTTCTCTACTCGATTATCGATCCTGAAACTCAATATAGGACTGGATCGAAGAGCATGGAATTCACGGACCACGCCGGGTTGTGTCTTGGACGCCGATCAAACTGGCGTTGCGCGCAAACGATTATCTCCTCAATGTGTTGAGGTATCATCCTACTACATCGGGCTTGACAACCTCGCAAAACGCATTACCATCTCTGTGGGCAGGATTCGTGGAACACAACGGTCTGCAACAAGCCGTCGAAGTTGGGATACTGAAAGTAGTAACTCCGCAAAAGGCCGATCCTCGCCCGTCCGTTGCGCCTGCGTCAATCGGCTCACCTGCTCCTAGCTCTTCGACCCCAGTTTTAGACATAAAGAAACCCGGGTAAGTTTCCATATTTTATCTGGAATCTGCGCACAGCACTTGAATACGATTGTTCAACAGAGAGGTACCCGTATCAACCGAGAAGAATCCTCCGCCCAAGCCATCGCAATCAATCTCAAAAGAATATATGGTCCATGGGAATGAATTTGACATTATCCCATCTATATGTCGTCTATCCAAGCAGACCGGACAGAAAAGCACTATATGCTTTGTGAAGGAAGTATGTGTGTTTCAAGCGCTCTCGTCTATGGTAAGTAGCTCGTATGTAATATCAAACGCTCAGCATTGCTGAGACCTGGCTTTGAAAGATATCGGAAATTACTGATAAACCCGTTTTCGTCGTCTTATCATCTGCACCTAAGCTACTCGCGACCGTCACTCAGGCTATAGCATCGCCCAAAGGATGCATTGTTTTTTGCAGTAGTGTCGTTCAGCTCGTCGAACAGTTGCGGGGAGAACACTTCACCCAATCGATCCATGCGGTTTGCGTGGACAATATTAGCTTATGTGAGTTGGAACCTCCGATTTGATTTACGAATCCTTAACTCATTGCCTATGCTTAGATCAAGATCAGATCGCTATACCTACTATTTCGCGCAGTTGTATCATGTTTACATTGTCGGACCTCGTATCAAACAGCCATGCTACACTCGACCGCCTAAAGGCAGCTGGTATACGAGAATGTGCGCAGTATGAGTTGAGGCTTGGAGATTGTGGTAACAAGTGGAAACTGCAACTAATCTCGGCTCCCTCTAAGACTCTCCGACGAGCATACATGGTGCGTGAATTTAAACGACTTCGATATCACTCATACTGAATCTTATGTGCAGGAATGGATTATATGTTACTTTAGCGGCCCTCAAAAAGTGGCTCATTGGACAGCAGTCGACGTCGTGAATCGTGCCAACAGTTTTGCTAAAGATGTTTTGCTTCGTGCAGTTGGGTATAATGGATCTATTGGTGGTGGGCTCGTCGGGGGTCCTTTGTCGGTGACGCCAGGATTTGTAAAGCAGTGGAAGCTCGAGTCGGCTGTGGCGG
>JAYRCO010001208.1:0-11774 GCA_037042815.1 Ceratobasidium papillatum | reverse complement strand
ATTCAAACCTTCTCTGATTTCGCTTGTGATGTCGATCGTTTGGTTGAGTTTACCCTGTTCAAAAAAGGATAATGAGTGACCATATGCACCACAAGGGTCACGACTTACGTGTGGCGGCGGAGCCATGTGATGTGAATTAGGAGGCTCGTCACCAGAAGTAATGGAATACACGCCGGCTTTGGGAAGCCAATCCGTAGCCACTCCTAGCGTAACCCTGTCTGAGGAAGAAGACTCAGGGGGGTTCTTCCGATAACAGTTTAGATGGAAGCGAAGATCATCCTCTACCGATCTATTCGAGAAATGTTATTACCGAACCACGAATGGCGTGACGTGACGAGAACTTACCTATTGGGAGATCGCAGATGCGCCCATTGCGTTGCACAGACAGACTTTGCTCGGTCAGCATCAAACCGGAAGACCAGAACATCTGCAGGCGAACGGCCTCCTTCTACAGCACATAAATTTTCACCGGCCTGGACCTCCGTCTCCTCGTCTGACTCTGCCGGGGCGTCGCGTCGGGAGGGCTCGCCACGCTCATCACTCACGCGGCGCGATAAATGAGGTAGCTCGCGGCGATGTCGGTCCTAATATAGCACGTGACATGGTGGCTTGGCGAGCAAATGAGGCAACATACCTCGGGTGTTGCGTCAGTCATTGGTGCGTCGGCGGAAGGAGAATGATGGTGTTGAGTGCGGGTGCCCCGGTTATAACCATTTCGTGCTTCGGGGCTGATTGGGTGATCCTGACCGGACACGTAATCCGTTGTACGCCCGCGATAACCCTATCAATCAATGGCAGGAAGATCAAACATCAATACCCACTGACGTGCAATAGTCCAGATGGTTCTGTGCGTACCTCGGGGTTTTGCGTCCGCGGAGGACCAGATCTGGACCCACCGAGGGCATAGTCAAGTCCTGCAGTGCGCGCAGGCTGGGTGCGCTGCCCGTTGGCGATCGCCTGCTCGATCACGCGCAGATGCTGTTGCTGTTGTTGGACATATTCTCCAGACGGTGGCGAGTGTCTTCGGGCAGGCGGTTGTGGCGAGCGTGAGCCAGAAGAGAGGGGCGAGCGACCAGGCTGATTGTTCGTTGCGATGTGTGCCATCGGCAGTGAGCTCTTGGGGCGCAGGATGTGTTGGGCAGAGTCGGGATGTTGGCGATCGGGGGCAAAAGACTCGTCGTCGATCCGATGAATATATAACTCCTGGCCGGGAAGAGGGTGAGGTCCAGTAGAGGGGCGAGGTTGGCGGCCAGGTCGCTTCTTAACGGTCGAGCTTCGCATTGACGGCGGTCGCTTCCGGCCATGGACGCGGAAGCTAATTGTCACAGGTGACAGAAGCGATCAGTGAACATCCATCAAACACTCATGCTTCCTGCCCCTGATGCAATGGCACTCACTATATTTGGCAAGCATTACAAATGGTCCTACCATCTTCGTCTTTTCGCCAAAGCGAGGTTTTGTCTGGACCCGGTAATCAGTGGCTCGAATAACACATCTAACATGAGGCGTACCTGTGTCGCAGTTGATACACCGTTCATGGCCTGTGAATTCAATTGATTAGGCTATCGGATAGCCGAAGACTATCTTGATCCTTACCGGTGTGTGGAGAGCGACGCCGCGGCACTTCATTTGCGCCTTCCCCATCTTCCATTTCAACATCCTGGTTGCCGTTGTCTGCTGGTGGCAAATTTGTCATGTGTCAGCCCGATCGGTTCAAGGTTAACGCGTGCATATACGTACGCGTTAAATGGGCTGCGTGCCGATTCTGCAGGATTTGAGAAGATGTCGACGATACTGGCCTGGCCTCATCATCTTCCTCATCGGCGAATGTTTCGTCCCAGCCTTTTTCGCGATGGCCTTCAAGCCCATCATTCTCACCAGCATCATGACGTGAGCTGTAGCCAGCACGTTGAGATGGTGGCCCATGGTTGCTCGGGCCTGGGCGCACAGGGTCGTAATGCGACGGCGAGCTGGTGGACGACGTGTAAGAGTCACGGCGTAGTGCGGGCTCATGTCGGGCAGATGCCGGAGCATCGTTAGGGCGTTGGGAGCCTCCGTACATGGAACCAGAGGTCGTAGAGCCGGGAGGTGGGGGACCTGGAAGAATATATGTAGGTGCGGTGGTTGGGGCAGGAGGAGCATAGCCTTTAACAGGCTTGCTTGGATCTAGATGAACTGGGGGCGAGACGCCCGGCACAGCGGATGCGGCGGCTGCAGCAATATCAGGACCCATAGGAACAACGTAATGAAGGCCACCTCGATTCGAGAAGCCGCCATAGTGTGATTTTTGTGGATATTCGCACTTGGCCTGGCGATGCTTAGCGCACATATCGCACTGCGGCAACGACCCGTCGCATTTAATCTTGCGCCCTGCGAAGCAGTGATTAGAATTAGCTTGTACGCCGCATTCACAAATGACATACTTCGACAGAAGAGACAGGCCGTGTTTGCTGGTATATTCGCCTGGAACGGCTTCGATTGGTTGATTTTAGCCAGTCGAGCTGATGTATCAAGTTCAGAGTCACCGCACCAATATATGAAAATAATCGACAGACCTATCAATTCATCCTCATCAAATGAGCTCGAGTGTTCGTTGACGGTGTCAACCATCTTGATATAACTCTTGACTGTGCCTTCCATTTGGGGTGGGCATACAAAGTGACGCTCTTGCGCGACGCGAGCCGTGATCTCCCACAAGCCCGCAGCACGCGTCTTGGCTATTTCTTCACTTGCAATCTATTGCATCGTCAGTCATTGCAATATTCGGCTCGGATATCCCATACGACCGAAGCCAAGCGGAAGCAACGTACCTCGAGGAGCTCAATGATACGCTGGCGCGTGATAGGACGAGTGTAAAGATCGGGGTTGCCTAGCCTCTCGCAGAGGTCATTCAAGAGAGTTGTGTCACCGACATCGAGACCAGTCCCCGCACGGGCAATTGCCGCGGTGGCGGCATCGAGCGCGGCGTTATCGGCCGCACTCTTCGATGAATGAGAGTTGATTGGCGGAGCCGGAAAATTGCGCGGCAAAGGCTGCTGACGGCCAGCGTTATAAGCAGCAGAGGCGCTCGTGTCGCGAGACGGAGAGCGCTGGGGATCGGACGGCGGATATTGAGACGAACGAGCTTCGACTGGCGATCGCTGAGGCACACGAGGCTGGTTGAGAGGATGCTGGAGCTGTGTGTGTACCGGGGAACCTGGTGAGGAATGACGCAGAGGCGACACGCTAGCCATCGCTTGGGAGCGGACGGGATTTGTTTGCTGGCGGGGGGAAAGGCTTGTAGTGGTGCTGGACGAGTAGAAAAGAATACGACGGGTGTCGCCGTGACCACGCATCAAAACGCATCAACTGCGGTACACAAGTGCTTGAAGCTCAATTTGTGGCTGACTCAAACTGGAAGGGGTCAGCGATCCGGAACCCGGTTCGACTCCGCGAGACTAGAGTCGGGCATTTGATAGTTGGTTATTTGCACACGTGTCGTTTGAATAGTTTGTTCTTCGAGATGATCGGTCCAATTCGGCCAGACGGCAATCGCTCGCGGAGCTTCAACCCACACTGTATACGCATCCCTATCATTGCTTCTTTTTACCGACATTCACTATGCATATAGCCCTGCACTTCCCGACCTGGCACCCTATGGCTAGGCTAGCCTCGTGACTCAATACCATACGTCTCCTGGTCCTTGCGAACATTCCATGCTGGGACGATAAGCGACACCCCTGTGCTCATCTATGTGACGTGAGAATTCTCCGGCAACAGCCTGTTTGCAAGATTCTGATGACCATAAATCTCACGGGCCCCGTTTGACTGACGAGTTGGCAATCACCATCGGTCGGTCGTGATTGATCTTGCGCCACGTGAGTGTCTCCATATACGATCGCCCACCAATTACGCCGACGAATGTCTCAGACCTTGACAGAGCCAACTCCGTCGGATAAACCAGGTCTAAGCGTACCTTTTCGTTACGTCTGCCTCCTTTTGTCCATTCCGCGAGGCGTATTGCCCTCAACCTGACTTGGCGTCTGTGACTGAAAGTTACAGAGCGTGCTAAAACCTTATGTGTGCTCTCAGCCACATCAAATACCCCCCGGACACCAGCTAGAGGATTCCCTTAGCTACTGGCTGATACGTCGACTTCTGAGAAGAACGCTTCTAATCACAGGCAGCCTTAACTATTGATCCGAAGCCTATGCTCCCAAAAAATGGGATTAGTCATCAGCTGGGCGATATGTATCGCTGTGCAACCACCTTCGCATCTTCCGAGCACGCGAAAGCTTCCTAGTCTGTCCTAATTCATACATTGGCTGGGTCCATATGGAGACATTGAGCGTTGATAGTTCCTGTCGGAAACGATGCCCACCCGGAGCTCCATGACTCCGTTCTGTTGCCGTTCCTGGCCATGTGAGATGAACAACAGATGCAACATCCGCCACGCGCAATCACGCCTCACCCACATGTATGCGCAGTTTGATCGGCACCTGCGGAACCGTCCGGTGGCCAAGCGAAATATCCAAGAGATGGCGAGCGTGGGTCTCTCCGTGGGCATTTAGCTATCTGCTGATTGTGACGAGAGATGCTCTGCTTCGGTCTGCTTCGAGCTCAAATCTTCCTCTCCCAATCTTTCGGCATTCATATATAGATCTTATTCAGTCGAGGTCTAGCATTCTTGTGATCCATAGCACTACCAAAATCAATCTCATTGGCTATTCATACATGATGACAACCAGGAAGATTATCAATCTGGGACAGCCGGAATCTAGCTCAATCTCACCCAAGCGATATCAGCTTGCTTCGATTGTGGCTGAGGGTTGAGCTAATATTTAGATCAATCGTTCGTTGAATCAAGAAGTGAGTATGCCCATCTATTGACGCCGCGTGGCTCGATGACAGATCGCGTGTTCGGCACGTCATATTTGCAGGAGCTTGCCGCAACTGGCCTTAGGCAATGTTCGGCAGTTCACCACCACAAGATTGGTCGCGCTTTGTCTCTCGGACAAATGCTTAGAGGCCCATTTATCCAGCCAAATGTGATAGGGATCGCCAGTCGCTTTTCTGCGTCGGTCAGGATGATTCTATCGGGCAAGCCCAGTAACTGAATGCCCAGTGTAGAAAGTTCAAATAGAACAGGCGGATCAAACGGGCATAGGTCCGTTTGTCAATAATCCCTGTTAGCAAAACACTCGGTCCATAGGCACAGACTACCATAGTCCAATACGAGATAATAAAACGCCTCAAGCTTACACGAATTTCATCTTGCTCGCTCGTATGATAAAAAAATTGAACTAATTTGATCACGCCCCAACAAGGTGTGCACCCATCCTTTGCTTGTCTCGAGCTAAAATATCTTCAATAATCCACTTGATTTCGCTATATTGGCTTCCGCTATTGACACCCTAAGTTCTCGGCGGGATCACTGAAAGGCAGAAGGGCAAATTGGGGTTGATCGACAGCTGAGGGTGAAGCTGAAACAAAGAAAATGGCATAGGGTACGTGGCACCAAAGAGCTGCTCGGTCGTGTACTAGCTAACAACACTATATCCATCTATCCATTTTTTCGTGGCCTAGAGGTTGCCTCTACCTCCTAGCCTCTCCACAGGGACTGATCGAGCCAAGGCTTAATGAACGTATCTATCTATAAGGTGAACTCTATTTCAACCAAACAAAAAGAATACATCTACAGAAGGCACCATAGCTAGCACCTTGAACCGACACAAAACTGTGAGGCCAAATGAGTTCTAGTTTGTTAGAAGGGTATGAGCTATGTGCAGGTGTCTATCATACCCTAGCACCGCGCTTAAAACGTGGAGTTTCCATGCCGATCTAGTTCAACTAGTCATTGTCTTCGGCAAAGGGCAGCCATTATTTGATCATTTTTACCCTTGCGCCTGAGCTGATGCAAGTTTCGAGCTCAAATGAATTACGCATCATAGGAGTCCTGAGGTGCCTGGTAAGACACTACTGAACCTATCTCGAGGTCAAGATGCGATGATTTCTATTCCAAATTCACTTGTATGTTTTGAGATTTTTTAAAACTTCTGGATCTGACTAGTAGGACAGACCGCAAGTAGGCGTTTGGGACAATGCTATGTGGAGATGTACCTCGTCTAGGGAATTTAATGAACACAACACATGATCTACTCGCTCGCACTGAGACATCAATAACCGATTTAAGGAACCCCTCTTGCGCATTTATGGTACCATAAGTCCTAGTCGTGCCTGCCTTACCGAGTAGTAGTAAATTGCTTTCGACCTTCTAGAAGCTGTAGAAACTACAGCACTGCGATGAACATAGTTTCCCTGGAGTTTCGGGGTCTGCTAACGTCTACGGGCGAGCCCATTTGAAGCATTCAACCGCATGTATCGAAGGAGAAGATTGATAGTGAACGCACGCCCACAACGCGGTTACTGGGTAATATTCCCACAGCAGCATGTCTTGATCATCAGTGTCGTATTGTGCAATGAATGTATTCAAATGGCAAGAACCCTCCCCAATACTATGAACCTCCACCAACTCCCAGTAGATGAAAGGGTTCGTATACCCTGCGCCTAAGTGTTAGGCCTTGAGAGCTCCTCCTCCTGATGTGTATGGCCTGTATTATCTTTGGAGCACCAAAATTAAGTGCTTAGCTGAGGTGTTCGCTGCCCAGGCCGAGGAGATGGTGATTATCGTTAGTGCCTTCAATGATGCGAAGATGCAAACTGTCCTCAGGGGCATTAGACTACATAAACCGAGATAATGGGATCGAGTCCACGCGATACTTTGTGGGCTTTTTCGGAGTGACAGACTGAGTAAAGTAGGTGAAGTCGCCGATCAGCGCTTTGGGAATCCAGCACTGATCAACGGACCAAAAATTTAGGGGTCGCCCAGAAATAAAGAGTCAAACGCACACGGCCTTCGTACATAGCGATATCTTATCTCTTTTGATTTCGCTTCATGTTCGTAGGGCAAACCACACTGTGCCAGCTCGTCATATACTTTTGCTCTTGTGACGATAATCTGTCTATCAAGAGTCACTAGTTCTGTTGATCTTGATCTATTATGGAAGGGCTAAGAAACCAGGCCTCAAGTTATTTCAATGGCTGCCCCGGGTACGCTAGCTAGTAACAGCATGTGTTTCTAAACGTCCGCACCATCGGGCGTGTGGCCAGCAAGAGCGACACCCAAAACATCGGAATGTATGCGCCAGAACTAGTTAGACAGAGCTATGGTGACCGAGCTCAAAGTAATTGTATACAGTAAGAGAAAGATGTATCACGCGTAACTTGCAAATGACCTCGAGTGGCCAGCAATGATGTAGAAGGGTTGTGCGACTCGTTCTCCATCCACACACATCGGTACCTTGTGTTTGTACCTGAAACTAGCTATCATATGATGCTTTTTTTGGGTATGCTGTGGTGGCGTGCTTTTCGACTGGGGCGGTGGCGAAGTGTGGTATGAATCTATACCGACGTCCCTTGATTTCATTAGACAGTCAGCGTTTTGCAGATCGTAGCACAAATAACCCAGATCAGCGTTGGAGCACTACTGGGGAAAAGCGTGGCATTCGCATAGTGTATCCGATGGGGCGGTCATTGTCCTGCGGGCAAATGCTCAGTATATGTGAGGGAAGGTTATTTAGGCGTCAATATCCATTTGCGCTCAAGACATACATCTAAGCAACTGTCTGCCTCTTGTTACCCGCAGATGTTTTGAAAAAACTAACCAGTTTTCACCGTCTGCATAGACTGAGAATTAGTACCTCTCGCGCACAGTAGATTCTACTGTCCATCGTGATGCTACATTGTCATTGTCATTAGCTGTTGGGTTTAGATTGATATACTAAAGGCAGTTCAGCTACTTGGTATCAACCATCTCCAACTCGGATAGTTTGATATCGAAGATAAACTCAGTCTACAATATGCTGTCTACTGACCCAAATAGTTCGTCGGACATGTGTACAAGCCTGGCAAGCGATAAGTGCGAGGCACCTCGTGGATTTAATTTAGGATTATCACTTAGAGATTATATTCTAAAGACTAGATGGTTTTTTTCAGTAACGAAATCTGCCGAGTATAATTCGTGTCGTGGTGGCCGGTGTTGTAAATGGTACAAGGAAATTCGAGTGGGTGGTTAAATCATCTGAAAGAAGCGCGGAGCTTTGTGGTGTACTATTTGTGCCTCGTTGCACATCAACATGGACCCACACTAGCTCACAAGGACTTAGTTCCACTGTTGTTCATCTCATAATCTTTTCCTCAGTTGGCGTCATCTAAACATATCGTACAGGAAAGCAAGCTCGCTTAATACCACGTTTGGTGAAATCGCCGCTGAAAAAGTACGCATCTACCACAATCTGACGAATGCACAAACACTACTCAACGTCTGTACACTCATTTTATTGAACATGGTAGCACAGGGATCGACATGCCCCAGATGTCTCGGCCTGATTCTCCGACAGCATCGAACAACTCAGCCGTCCGCTATATGCCCCCGACCTCTGTTGTTACTGTTGGAAGTCAAGCTCACCACAGCGAAACAGCAGAGCGTCCCGATCAAACACGTCGTTTTGATGAACATCGTGAACCAGTCTCTAACCACGATGCAGGCAGCCTGATTTACCCTGGGTCAAAATCTAACTCCACGGGAAATCTCGATATTGACCATGAGCTATCTGGACTCGGTGCATTGGAAGATGGTCGACCTGGGGAGCGACCTGCTTATCCATTCACTACGTTGATTAGGTGGGCCAGCGACCTTTCCTAACTGCTCCTGTGCTGGAGCTAATTTCAGTGACTGTAGGTATGCCATTAAAGGCTCGCCTAAAGGTCGCTTGTTACTTGAGGAGATCTATCAAGCCATACAGGTGATGAGTTATTAATGATTGTCTATATACTGTTGGTCTAACTTTTTGTAGACTCGCTATCCATACTTTGTCACTGCGCCTGCTGGTTGGAAGGTAAAAAAGCTGCTCGCTTCTCACTTGGCTGAGGAACTTTGACTGAAATATGTTATTTTTATTTAGAACTCAGTTCGCCATACATTATCGCTTATGACATGTTTCGAAAAGGTCCCGCGGTTGTTAACTGAACCAGGGAAAGGCTCTTATTGGACGGTAAACGATTCGATGCCCCATGCAAAACCATCCCGTGTTCGTGTACGGAAACGTAAAACTCGAGGGGATGACGACAATAGCTCTCTTGGGACATCGGCTCCTGATACGCTCCCTAACGAGATGGAGGCACCAGAGGTGTTTGCCGAGACGGAACACCACCCAAAAACACCTCCATACGAGTGGTCGGAAAGGCTCCCGCGACGACACTCCTATGCCCATAGCAACTTAAACGAGCGACGAGATGTCTATAGTACGAGGTACGGTCATGATCGTACACCGAGTGTAAGAAATTTAACGCTGTTTATTGCTGTTGCAGGAGCCAAGATTCTTTCAGATATGATCACGACCCTTATTATAGTAGCGATGCCTTTCACGCCGCAGAATACCGAGTACATGACCACCGAGTACCAGAATCGCGTGAAACATGCAGCTCATATACCCGCCCTCGCTGGGACAACACCGTTCCAGGACCGGGACCAAAGCAAGACCAGCTAGTTCCCGACGCGCCGGCTCCATCGAGAGGGCTGCAATCTACAGATTCTACAGATTATCGGCTGGTTCTGATGTCTGAGCTGGAAAAGTTGCGAAACGTGATTGGAAGAAGGGAAGATATTGACAGGGAGTGGTGTAGGTTGATGGTAGAAAGGTTGAGGGGAACGGGACTAGATTTTTGATTAAGTTAATTTATTTTGTTCGGACAATGGTTGTTTAACTTAATTATTAATAGTCCATGGGACGGATTATCGCGAACATAGTAAAAGTGATTATTGTACAATACAAGACCCCAACCCAACGTGCTCATTTTTTGCCGAAAAAACTAGCCAAATTTTGCTGCCCAGGTTTCGCGGCGGTACCGGCCTTTGCCTTCTTTGTTGCACCAGTAGATCCTGACTGACGCTTCTTAACCGAGCCGGCTGTCGATCCCACCTTCTGAGTACTCGGTCTGCTAATGGCTTCTTTTTGTGCGTCTTGTTCACGATCGGGTTCCGTTTCTGCACCCGAATCGTTCTTTTCAGTCTCATTTGGATCAATGTCTTCGTACGAAGAGTAATCCTCGGTCACTATGACAAATATCCATTAATAAACTCGCATATATAGACGTGTAGCAACTTGACGTAAACATACCCATATATCCTTTTGCATTCTTTACACGTCGCGTTCTAATCACTCGCTTTTTACCCTTTGGAGCACGCTTTCGTGGACCAGGCTCTTTGCGATCAACACCCTTCAGAGTTTCTGCTTTGGCGGCCTTCGCCTCTGCTTTGGCGGCTTTAGCGGCGGCAGCTACTTCACGCGTGGAAAGAACGTGCTCGGGCGTCGCTGATCTGGCTGACCGCCCATTAATAACCCCATCTAAGAGAGAGCTGGTTAGACTGCCAGACTGAAAGTGTTAAATACTAACCGTCATCTACGTCCATCATAGCCTCTAAGCTCGCAGAGCGTCGTCGAGCGGCGGTCGATTGTCGTCCAGAACTATCCTCATCATCATCATCGGATGTCGCGTGGCTCTTTTTACGCTTAAAGGCAGGGCGCGGTTGAGCTGGAACAGGCTCGTCCTCATCGGATGAATCAAGAATGCGCTTCGCTCGTCCACTCGTAGCTGTGGGACGCTGGGCCGGTTTGGAGAAGGAGGATTTGGCGCTGGAAGGGCTAGTATTGTTTGATGTGACTGGTGGTATCTCCGAATCTGAAGGCGGCTCTGCCTTGGACGCTGCTTGGTGGCTGTCCTTGCTCAGGACTGGCTTCCGATCAACCTATACAAGATGCTGAGCATGTAAAGCAGAACGCTTTCAACCGACATACCGTAGTGTTAGGTTTCAAGGTTGCACCTGGCCCTTCCTTCTTAGTGCTGGGTGAAGGTCCCTTCTTAGTGGCTCCACCAAAGTTGAGGGCGCTTTGTCGTCCCAGCTCTTTGGGGGATTGTACTATGCTAGCTGTCGTCTTAGAGGAAGTACGCTCTAGAATCACGTTTTTCTTTGGTGGGTTTTCAACTAGCACGTTTGGTTTCGTCGGATTGTCGACAGCACGTTTGGGCTTAGATTTGCTTTTCGAAGTCCCAGACCACTGCTTTTCTTCATAAGCAATAGAACATCTTGTGCCCAAGGAGTAGGACGAACCGAAGTCTCCTTGCTCAGTAGCATTCCTATCTGAGCTGCGTGGTCCTGGCCCTTTTGTATATCTAGTATGCGAACCCGTTCGGTAACAGAAGTCAACAACCCGTGGTCCTGTATCATGCAAATCAATTAAATATGAATTTACGGCTTCAGATAACGTGGGTTTAACCAACCTTCAGTGGCACTGGAGAGAGGCTGTGTACATGTTGAGCGGGGGTGCCGTTGAATCTGCTTTTAGCAACTGCTCGAAGTCAATGGTCGGTAGGATAGGAACCTGATAATACAACTACCTTCAAGGCGATCCTCTGGGACAAGAACAACAAGGTGTCTTGAAGCGTCTACTGGCGCACCATTAGAGGAAGCAGTGGCGTCCTCAGGTGTAACATCAAGCGCCGCAGCACCCGAAAGGACATAAGTCGCGAATACCGGGTCTTTCGATTTCTGAGAGGCCGTATAGAATAGTTCAAGTTCTCTACGAGGACGTTTGTGAATAAATTGTCAAATAATACTGATTGTAGAGTATACCGCTTGGCGTCATTAACATGGATAGAAAGTTGACGGCTTAGCA
>JAYRCO010001207.1:0-11777 GCA_037042815.1 Ceratobasidium papillatum | reverse complement strand
TGTAGATTTCGGGGAGTTCCTTTAAGTCAGTGTACTCATCGTTAGATCGAGGCAATGCAACTAGATATCAGGGAACTCACTTATTGAGCCAGACTTTCTTGACAACACCCGGCACATGATGGAATCGCTGCGCAAGTGCATCCGCATCCAAAAACCTGCGCGGAATACAAACGAACCGGGTCGACCAGGTGACGATGGCGAGCCAACGCGAAATTCCTCGTTTCCTCCTCGATGGTATGTAGAACCCAACAGGCTATGAGCTACGCAAATACAAGATGGGCTGCATAGTGGGATCGGGGTGAGGAGGGATGCTGCGATCGACAGGGAGCATAATAGTTCGAATTCAATTCTATGCGGCCAAGTTGGAATTAGTGGATGAGCCGAACACGCGACGCACACAGAGGCTCACCAGATGAGACAGATCGTGATTCGCTTTGAATACGGACACGGGTTAAAGATATAGACCTTCTCCTAGGGGGACTGCTTTGTGCTGTAATTACGTTAGCCAAGTCGTTGATAGAATAAGAACCCCAAGGACTCACCCGTTGGGCAAGAAATGAGCACGGTACTCATATATCGATCGGACAGACAGTCAGATAATTGTAAGCAGCACGAGTTCAGCATCAAATATAACAGCATTGATGACTAGAGCCGTCACGAACTAGGACGTCGGGGCCGGTCAGATCGGCGCAGGAGGTACAGTGATCGAGGCGGAATTGACGTTGACGCCGCATCACGTGAACAAACCCCGCATTGAGTTTCTCCGATCTATCTTCGTAACCGAAATTGTCTGACTGACCACTTTCTTCCAAGCTATATATCTTCTACCGTCTGGCTTTTCTTTATCGATGGGATATCTTACAGCTGATCTCGGTTCGCTGGAATCTATACACGCAAACCTCGAATCGCGCATCCAGTTTGACCAAGACGAATTTAGATCGAAGTTGAGTATGTTGTTATGAGCTGACGCCCGAAAGGGGCTAAATGAGGCTTAAAAGTGTCACTCACCAGCCGTAAGCTAGCAGCCCGTCTACCGATTTGGCACTCGGATGACGCTCGCCCGTGAGCTACGATGCGTGGTTATCTATATTTCGTGTAGATCCTCTTGAGTTTTTATTAATATTGGCTGGTACTGCCCAACACAATCGAGAGAGCGGGAAGTGACAAATAGCCAGTATTGAATATTCAAGGTGAATTGGTTGTAGTCAAACCCGTATCTGTTGGTGGTCATACATATACTCAAGGTCACGGCCGCTAAGGATATGTACGCTATAAATCGGCAGGTTTCTTGCGCTGCAATTTCCAGAAGTCTCATCTCTATTCATGTGTCATTTGCAATATCAATATCACGGCTAGCGGTGTGCGCATGTACATGTAGAGGTCAACTGAGCCAAACTCGGTTATCACGTTTCAGCCTGTCCATCATGTGAAGTAATCAACCCGGAATTCCTGCGCCCGAATGTTACCAGAGCGACGCATCAGAAACAATCCCAGTGTCTTCGCCCAACGAACTGCCGTTTGAGGTAGGTTCCAATAGAATTGACCATGTGCTCAAGTTTCCTGGATCGATAGACGGGACATAACTCCATTGGCGCCCGCTGGGCGAGGTGAAATGTCGCAAAGTAGGACAGTTTCTATGCCACGCAGCCAATTGATTGCGCTCCGTGCATACGGCGACGTGACTACGTGGATCATAAAACGGGTCGAAAATTAAGGAAGATAAGTTCTTGAATTCCGATAAAGACGCCGCAAATTCTGGGAATGAGGGAAGCTACATGTAAATGAGAGCCGGATCAATCGTAAGAATGAAAGCTAGACGTACGCCGCATAGCCAACGGTCACCAAAATGATCTAGCTGTGTACAGACATGGCCAGTCCGGTGACAACGATCGCAGCAAGTTCCTGAAAGCGTCCAAACGCAATTGATAAGTCGTTCGCGACAAGGAATGCAAGACCGTCGATGCCGTGAGCCTCCTCTCCTACTCGCAAGCGTCAATACTTCGAGTCCGACACACTGTTTTGCTATCCGTGACAACGGATCACGGTCTTTAGCCGAAACCCCTACACTTAGCACTTTAAGGTGTGGCATTGAATTCAGCAGTCGTTTTTGACAGGTGTCGTAAAGTTTGGTGTGCGTGAGACTCTCCCACACCATACCAGGTGGTCGAGCTCCGGATATAAGTGTGGTGAACCCAATGTAGCGAGTGAGTAATGGTAGTGAACCCGGTTTGAGATATAGCTTGGTTTTTGTTGTTTGGAGTGTCAATGAACGGATTGATGGCTGCGACTCAAGAAAGTGACGAAGATGTATAGAGACGGTTATGTTGGTGGTAAAACTAGTTAGTCTGAAGCTGGGGTTCGTTGGCAAGAGCCAGCCCAGCGAGGGTGTATCACAAGATGCATAATGTACTAGCTCTAGATCGCGCAAATTGGTGCATGCTTGGAGGGCAGAAAGCGTGCGGCGGAACAAAGTAGGAAGCTCCGATTGAGGAAGGTGTAAGACTATCCTTTTGACTGTACAAGCGAGTATCTTGTTCGAAGTCATAGTACGAGTCCATAGCACAATTGTTTTGACCGAAGGAGACTTTGATTTCCGAGCAGCAGACTCAAAACTGACGCGGCCATAAAGGCGGGGTATGGCTTCAGTATTACAGGAACGCGAGGTAAGCGCAAGTTTTGCAACGTCGTTTGTATTGCACAGATGCGAGGCAATCATTCCGATAAGCTCGTGAGGAAGAAATGATTGGACAGGGTGTAGACAGGCCATTCTGGAACTCAGGAAAGTAAATAAATGACACAGAAATTGACGGGTATTACGAAGAGCAGGACCAATAGACAGATGTGATGTTGACGTAGGCCACGAGGCCATCACTCCTTCAGGGCCGGCTGAAATAGTTAGTCTATCGGTGACCACTTATGTCAGTAATCGTCGTGACGATCACTCGGCCAAAATTAGAGTCTGGCATGGATGCACCCGGATATCCGACGCGTCGTAACCGCAGGTATTAGCTAAGGCGACGGATATCATACGGCTAAACCTATGCTTCGCACGGTTCCATCCACAGTTAGCACAGATATGTACGAAAATATACGAGAAGAAATGATTAAAATTCTGCAAGCGCATACAAGCTTTGTAATGGACCTGAAATTCATCTAAACTACTCGTCGGACGGTTAATCAGCTTTCTGCTGCTGACGTATCGCAGCCACCTCGTTAACATTGCGCAAGAGACGTGTTTCAAACCAGGATCGGAGGGCCATCTTTGCACAAAAGGTGTCGGCCGACATTTGGTGTTGCAAGTGGTTGGTCATGAGTCTTCCGCACGAGAATGCACGCTCAGCGTCGACAGATGATGCTAAAGGAAAATAAAGGTACCAGAAAGCAAGAATTAGCGAAATCTAAAGGTATAGATGTATTCCACGTACCTGGAGCACTCAGATAGTTAATCTCATATTTGGCAACCGCCGAATAGGCTCCCGAGGAAGCTAAGGGCTCCTACTAATACAGGGGGCCACTGGCACGGGGAATCGCCTCACTTGTGATAGGTTCGGTTCGCAGGTATTATTCAATGGATCCAAACTTAAGGACATCCGCCGACGATGGTGCGTCATCGAAAAACCACTCATCCTAACTCATACCAATGATATCAGTAGCTCAAAACGCAAAGTATCAAGAAACTCACCTCTTCAATGGGTTCTCCGCTTGCAGAAGCTTCGACTCTGGGTACGTCCGACGACGATTGGGTGGCGTTGACGCTGTTGAACCGTGCAACTATCATAGCTTGCACATAATCAACGATTTGTTCTGAGCAGCCGTTCTCACGAAGCCACTGTAGCTTTCGGTTGGGGCACATGACTAGACTCCCTTGTTTAGACATGTAATAAAATAGAAGTTAAACATACGTACCTAAGGCAATCCAGTAGACTTCGGATTCGGTAAACATGCCAATATACTTACTGTAGACCAAAAGCGCCGAGTGAGCGACGGCGCGAATGAGTGCATGAAGCTCTGAGACTTATCCTCGCGATCAACTTCTTGCTTTAATTATTCGTGCAGGTGACTATCTTAGACTAGAAGGCAATCTGGATAGATCGACAGCCAGGGAACGGAGTAGACAATAGGCTTGGACGTAAGACTTGCAAATAAAGCTACCCTGCCAATGTTCGCAAACATAACACTTCACTTTAATAGCCCCATACAGTCAGCTCTGCTCTCTCCTTCTATACCTCTAACCAATAGGCCAGTGGAGATGGTGACGGTACTAACCCCAGATTCTTGTTTGATGAAGGAGACAGAGCTTAATTGTTAATGCCGGATAATGTAAACATATAATCACGAAATGTCAAGATTCAGAGGGAAGCAAACAAAGAACCAGACGTATGCAAAGACTGAAGCTCATTGTATTCAATACATTAATCAACCCATCTGGTGAACTAGCTCGCATCATTGACACTTCAGACCGACTTGTGTAACTCCCCCCATCTAGAAGCTCAGCCAGCCCGTTAGTATCATGAATGAAACATGTTTGATGGTCTGGCTCACAGTAGCCTCTACCTCTTCTGCTCTGGGCCGTCCCTCTGGATCAAAACTCCAGCATCGCACGAGCAGACCCCACAAAGTATCACCGTCTGCTGAAGTCCGAGGAATACTCGCTTCTGGACGCTCGGGGTGTGCTCTCTCAACTACTATGGCGTACATGACGGCATGTTCACCCTTCTCAATATATGGGACTTCGCCAGTTATAGTTTCCTAATGTAGAGCATGTTATAATTTAAATTCATCCTCGGGTAGTAGAGGAGCAGTGTTTTTACCAGTATTGTCTAATACAAATGGTCATTTAGACGTCGAAGGGGGCGTATTTGTATGGGCTCACCATCCCAAGCGCATACACGTCCGCCAAAATGCTATATCTTGTGCTTTTAAACAGCTCTGGAGCCTATAGATACCAAACGGATTAGATCTTAGTACTGTGTCATACATTTAGAAAGCTTACCGCCCAGCGCGATGAAATGTTAGATTTGGTCGTTGTGTTAGTGAACTGAAGTGTATACACCTGTAGCGTGGCGTTGCCAAAGTCGGCGAGTTGAGGGCGACCATCTTGAGATACTATGACGTTTGCCTGTATTATCTAGTCTAGCCTTCACACTCATTGGCCTTTGATGACAACACATACGCCTTTGAGATCACCATGGATCTGAAAGATAGCCCATTCAGTTTATCCGCTAGTAGTGCACTGCGTAATGTAGTTACTCACCACGCCTGACGCATGTAAATACGAAAGCCCCTTTGCTATTTGTGTACTCTAGGTTTCGAGGGATAAAATTAGATGCTGCAACGTGTATTCCATGTCAATGACGCTTACCATGGCGCACCGGTCTGCTCCCGTGTTCTCCTTCAAGTATTGTGGTAGATTTCCGTTTCGTTCCCATTTTGTAACCATTCCTAACTGGCTTCGAAATATCACGAGTCCCAACAAGGGCTGCACGTGAACATGTCGACACTTTGACCAAGTGTACAGCTCATGAGCAGCGTGCTATGCGATTGTGAGACTCCGGTTTGCTCGTGAAGAGGTCTACTGACCTTTAGATGTTTTTGATCCTGCTTATCTGGATCTAAATATAATCGGATTGTCTTGATAGCGACCTCGGTACCATCCTTAAGTCTTTCTCGGAAAATGTCACCTAAGCCGCCGAATGAGAAAGGGCGATCACTGTAAGTTGCAATATCCAGCCGTTCTGTCATGTTAGCGCAACCTCGAGCTCCAAGACGTGCAATGACTTCGTCAATTGTCTGGGTGTAGCCAACAAGGTTTCATTATACCGTTATCATATGTAGAGAAATAAACACATACCGTTATCTCCGTAATTCCATCTTCAACTGCAATCATCTGCATATTTTCCTCACTCTCAGTGACATTATGGCGTGCCTGTATGCCGAGGCTGCCCACATTCCAAGTTTTAATACTCTTATCGTAGGATCCAGAGACAAGACGAGTACAGTCGGGAGTGAATGCGATCCCGTAGACCCAGTGGTTGTGGCCCTACAGTGAGTCATTGTGTGGAGTGCTATTCCCTACGCCCCATATCCGTATAGTCTTATCAACAGAGCCAGAGGCAATATACCTACTATCGGACGAGAACGCTACCGATCTAATCAAGTCAGTGTGTCCCTGTAGCGGCTCGCCTATTGGTTGTCCTGTTGCTTCATCCCAAACACGCAGGGTCCTGTCTGCGGATCCAGAAGCAACAAGACCACCTTGGGGTGAGACTGCAAGCGAGGCGACCCAGCCTGTATGGCCCAGAAATTGAAAGAGAAGTATGCCGGTAGCTACGTCATACGCCTCAATATTGTGGTTGACTGCACCAAAAACCCTCTTGCCATCCAGCGAGATGGCTACGGAGTAAACTCTGCTGCTGGCTCGAATAGGTTTTCCTACCGACTCTCCGGTACGTGCGTCCCATATACGAATGGTTGTATCGATGGATCCAGATATGAGGCGATTTCCATCGTTTGAAAACACCACGGAGTTCACAGACCAAGTGTGTCCGCGTAGCACTCCTATCACTTCTTTGCCCGTTTTTGTATCCCATATGCGGATGGTGCGATCGTGTGAGCTAGAAGCAATCACGCGGCCATCAGGTGAGAAAGTTAATGATCTAATCCAGTCAGTGTGCCCTTGCAGCGGCCCCAGTGCGACCTGCCCCGAATGCATATCCCATATGATCACCGTTTTACAGACGGCAGCTCCAACGTGAGCGCCGTCGGGTGACACTGCGATCGAGGAGACCGAGTCTCCAGTTTCCCAAGAATCAATCAAGGACACCATAGTTGCTGAGAAACTGCTTCTTGATCTTTGATCTTATGAAGCGTGACTAGCGCCCAATATAAGAGGCGATAAAAGCGTAATGCCCGGCTGTGATGCGCTTACAACGCTGGAAGGTTGCACGTTTTAATAGCTTTGTTTTTCAATCACGCATGAGAAAAACTTACCCCAGCCGCGGATGAGGCTACTAGAGCCTAGTGTGTAGTATGATCTCGTCGACTGGGTGGTTGACTGGGTGGTTAACTGAATGATTAATTGGCATAACCAGTGGACATGGAAGTACTCACTTGTAGGTCGGGGAGTACCCGCTTGAGCATTTGCCTATAGACTTGGTCATCAAATCTATATATTCTTGAGGTGGTTGAATCCAATTAGCGAGCACGAGGTCCACACGCATGTGTCCCATAACAGGTTAGACAACAATATTTGATAAGGTGATTGGAGCGGCGAGGCAGGCCATTGATATGTGAACAACTCACGTTCACTTTGATTCATACCATTAATAGTAGGTGCTCATCTGCGCGATGGGTCTTCGCCAACCGGAGCCGGTGCTAAATTTAGATATCAGCTCTAGCCATAAATCAACTAGTCCATAAATTTAGTGAACAGGGGTTGATATCGTGAGTGGATCATCCCCGGGATCGTACAACCACAGGAGCACAAATGAATTCAATTCATAGAAAAGACGCGCGCACGTAGACATCAGGCGCGGCAAATAAGTTAAATCTAATCTTGAAACTCACCCTGCATCCCTCAAACCCGGTCACGCATCTTCGTCCATATTTCCTGACTCGAGGCACCTCTCTGCCCATCACACGTTCAGCACAGGGCATCTTTCTCAAGTGTCGATACATACGTCCCCCTAGGTGACCGGATTTAATCAACAATCAATTCGTAATTTTTGATTGTTTCAGGTCGAGTTTCTATCTCGAACTCTTGCCTGGAATAGAATCCATAACTTATCCCTTTCAGCATATACACCCATGTCTATCGGACGGCTACAAGACGCCCCTTAGAAGCTATCTTCACAGCATGGATGATTGATGAAGGTATAGATATACGCGTATGACTCTTGCACTCTATATTTCACAGATATTACTCAATGTTTCATCCGGTTCTCAAATCGGCAGTAATCCTTCGGGAGTTATTTGCCTGATCTTTCCTCATAACATGTCAGTTTTTGCACGAAGGTTTTCGCTTCGATAGAAACACTCACATTCTCAGTGACCACCCTCGCGTTTGGACGATCAATAGGTTCAGCCACCCAGCATCTATTAAGTATGGCCCATAGGGTGTCCCCGTGTAGACTGTTGGTCGGAATAGACGATTCAGGCCGTACGGGGGTTTCTCTGCGAGTTATAGCACCAACGACCGCAAATTCCGTCCTTCCGAAGTACGGTATTTGACCGGTGCATGTCTCCTATCTGATATTTAGCTTAATTCACAAGGTTGGTTTGATATTACGCACGAAAATGGTCTGATGCGCAGGATTACCAAATGACCCGCAGATTAGACAAAATCAAATTAGATGGTCCCAACCACTGCTCACCATCCCGAGTGCGTAGATATCTGCTGAAGTGCTGTACGGCGCTTCTCTTCCATCTACAAGCTCAGGGGCCTTTGGCTAAGTAGTTAGTCTCTCAGAGTTAGGATGGGGGAAATCACTAACCGCCCATCGCAAGGAAAGGCTCCTATTCTCGGTAGTTGAAGTAAAGCGTAAGGTGTAATCACGTAAAATAGCGTTTCCAAAATCATTAAGCAACGGAACACCCTCGTTCGACATGAGCACATTACTCTTTTGTTAAAAAAGGTCAGCTCTACAAATGCAGTGAGACTGAATGGCCTACTCCTTTCAAATCGCCGTGCACCTCGAGATTAAAAATCAATTTCCGAGATCGTTCAGCTAGGCCCCAAAGACGATTGACTCACCACGCCCACGCCATGCAGATACGCCAAGCCCTCGCAGATCTGTGTACTCTTTATGGTTGTAGTAAAAAATCAGTTCCGAGTCTCCAAGCCTACCTGCGAGGAACTTACTATCCGGCATCGGTCCGCATTCGGATTCTGAGCAAGGTATACAGGCAAGGTTCCTTTTTCCATCCAGGTTGAGACCATCGCAACCTCGGTCCGAAATTCGACCAGCCCAAGTAGAAAGAGGACGTTGGGGTGGTGAAATTTGGACCATATATACAGTTCCCGGGCTGCATGCTTCACCTCATATGAGATCTGCACAGATAAACGAACCAAAGTCACTTACTTTCAAGGTTTTGTGGGTTTCCTCGTCGGATCCGAAATTGATCCTCATAGTTTTGAGGGCAACTTGAGTACCGCTGTGTAACTTGCCGTGGTATACGTCGCCAAACCCCCCACGCGAGATGGGGTATTCGCTGCATGTTGACAAGTCTAATTGATTCGTGATGTTGTCGCAGCCATGCTCACTGAGGCGCATCGTGACCTCTGAAAGAGACTGACGAAGAAACCATAGATTGATATCCATCATTTTATGCGACATTAAGAATGTCTTACCATCGAACTGCTGATAACTCCGTTTTGTGTGATTGCGCTGATGCTTGGCGGGCTTGTGACAGGGTCTTCGGGTTTAACAGTTCCCTGGTCCTACGGGAACGAATAGGATGATTCAATCCATGTGAAAACATCACTTGCCTTGGCTTTTTTATGTGTCTATTTTACATACCGACTATGTGAATGATGTCATAGTCAGCAAGAGCGCATGCAAATAACCGCAGCTTCGACATACAATGTCAGAGCGCATATTCTGCATGATACAAATCGTTTAGATTCAAACATAGATAGGACGGATGTACTAACATCCTACATGTGACGTGAAGCCATTTGGTGGACATGAGCAAATTCTATAGAATTAAATCGCACGACTCACCAGCTATGAGGAGCAGATATCAGATATGTTAGCTTGTGCCATGCCACCCTCCAGGATACTTACGTTATTCTATACCACTCAAGTCAGTATACAGAATCGGAAAAAAGCTAGTAGTGTTGAGTGATTGAACTAGAACTCACTTCCTCGGAGATAACAGGCTCGTCGGGAAATTCAATGATAGGCATACTTCTACTCATACTTTCCTGTAATCAGGAAAAATGGGTTAGTTGCTTGGCAGGTTGAGTGCGGATCTTACCGGTTTAAGCGATCGTTCCGCTAGCATTAGGTGCAACGAGTTCGACGATGGATAAGCGACTCACCCACTACGCACCCAGCAATCGTGTCAAACGGATCTTTGAGAGCTGATATCGTTCATCAAGGTAACGTACTTACAGCCTATCAAGTTCAAATAGGTGAAACCAAGAGGTAAGAACTGATAGTCGGAGCGTCACTCACGGACTAACGCATAAGTCGCTCAATCCGGCTCAGCCACTCTAATCGAGAACATTTCATTACGCACCGACTAGAATCCAGTTGATTAGTATCCTGAGTGTTGTGCGGGACGTTATTCAGTTGTTCCACTCACATTCTAAAGTGATCGTTGGGGTTACAAAACAAAAGTCTAGACGTGCGTGTATGCGACAAACGAGCTTACAGACTGGAATGAGAACAAAAATTAGGAGCGAGTGCAGAAGGTATCTCGGCTAATGAAGAGGAACTTACTACCTACGTCATAAGTGACAAAAACATGGATAACTAAAAACTGGGAGAAGACTACTATAACACGTACCGACTACATTGATTTAGTTGTATCAGAGAACGAGTACTGCTTGAATCTCGGATCGCATACTCACAGGCTGTATTCCAATTTGTTAACCGGCACTGGAGTTAACGACGGTTCCTACTATGAAGGTAGTGACTTACAGACTAGAACGTAGATTAATCATGAAATAAGGGCTATCACGATTTGAAGCTGGGCTGCAGGATACGTACAACCTATAGAATGATTAGCGAAAATATTATTGAGCCCTCAGATCAATGTGGCACGCACTGGTTCCCTATCCGACAGAAACTCCTAGACCGCTTTTAACATGGCTAAGCCGTCCACAGGGCCGACTGGATGACTTACATCCTTAGTAGACGGATCAAAGCGGATTTATATCTTTTACACAGGACGTAAAACAAAACGTTATATTACTCACATTCGCGTCCTCAAATCGATCGTCCTCCTCGATACTATCTTTACGAGATGGCTTGAGCGAAGTCATGTTAGCCAACCTACCCATACAACCTGTAAATAATGGATCAGAAAGGACAAACCGCCATTTATTTAGCCTTTTCTCAAGTCGTGTGATCGTCGTGGAGGTTACGGCGAAAAGATGAGGGTCCCACAATCGGCAATGCTGTGCAATGCTGTACGATTCCGACCTGTATTGGTGAAACACATGCGGGATCAGTGTCAAAGGATGCACATATATGTTCCATATAAGGTTAGTTACCCGAGATTCCGACAGCGATTTATGTCGGGAATCAGGCAATTAGTGATCGTCGAGTGGATGACGGCCGCGGTGCCGAGCGACTGATCACGTGAGTCGCTGACACATATATCGCTTATGTTTTTTTTTCTTTGGCACCAACCACGGCCCGGACTCCTGATCCTGTCGCGAACTCAATAAATGACCTCTTATTTCCATCGCGTTTGCTACTACACGTCCACAAGTCTCCGACTCTACAATGTTTTTTCTTCTCACGTTCTTCAGCCCGCTTCCTAAGTTCCTGGATAGACTATGGAAGACATGTTATAACTCCTCAAAAACAGACTTCATTCATGAATACTCATATATAGTCTGAGCTGAGAGTGCTATACCATATTTGCTAATAAATACTTGACGCCCTCATATGCCTCAATACCGGATGGCCGTATCTCCGCCGGTGGCAACACAAAGCCACTTCCAGATGATCCACCCCTCAGCTCGGGAGTAAACGAGTACTTGATCTTAGATACGTCGTATGCGTAATCGACACTTCCGCCTGACACCTGGTAGATTGTCGAAC
>JAYRCO010001206.1:0-11800 GCA_037042815.1 Ceratobasidium papillatum | reverse complement strand
GCTCCTTGATGTTGCGGAAGGGTTAGCGTACCTTGCTGCTCAATCCCCACCTATCGCACACGGGGATCTCAAGGGGGTGAGCGGAACTTTCTGGCAATTTTTGGCGGCTACGTTATTTAACTTGATCCAGGCAAACGTTCTAATAGACTCGAACGGTCGAGCATGCATTTGTGATTTTGGCCTTTCACGTTTTATGCAGGGTTCCACGTTGATTGATTCGGCTTTTGGTGGGACGATTCGGTAGGTTGAATGTTTCATTTATTTGTTATAAGATCAAGCTGAGTACTGTTACAGATGGATGGCACCGGAGCAACTTCGAGCAGAATACATGATCGTATCTCTTCAAGCAGACATTTTCTCTTGGGGGATGCTGGCCCTCGAGGCAAGTTTCCGATTGCTTCTGGAAAATATTTCCATGAACACAGCTAACTGGGTGGTTACAGCTCATATCAGGTACCATTCCGTGGCCAGACGTACAACAAGATAGTGCAATTATAATCAAAGTGGCTGTACGCGGCCAGCGTCCGAGCCGACCACAACGATGTGCGTGCGAGTGTGTGCTATGGAACGACACACTGTGGGCGCTAGTTCTGCAGTGTTGGGCCGAGGATCCTCTCGAACGGCCGAGTGCTAGTCAGCTATGTCGCTTACTATCCATGCTGCGAAACATATCGTAGCTTTGCTATCAACTGGTGTTGCGCTTTGGAGTGTTAGAGCTAGGGTTGCGGCGGCTAGAGTGATCTAATTCTCTAATATGTATGTTTACTGAAGACGTGCTTTCAAACCGCTTTGTCCTGTATATGATTTCTTGTTAAATGCTTTGTACACTCTGCTCTGAATAAAATTTATTTTGATGCAGAACCTAAGCAACGGATGAGATTACCCATATGACATAAACATTGTCGGCCGCTTGGTCTAGTAGTATGATTCCTGTTTTGGGCTTGTTCTAAGTACAGGAGGTCGTGGGTTCAATTCCCACAGCGGCCCTTTTTGACTCTGCTGTCACATAACAGCGAGGCTCGACAATTCCAATCGTGCTGCAGACCAGCAGGATTTTAGTGACACTGGATAAATGCTACTGTGTTTACGTTGGACGTCAACCTTGCCCGTCTCTCAATCCTGTTTTTAGCTCAAGTTGTGAGCGGCTACATACTGGTTACAGGTGAAAAGGCAAGCAAGTATTTAACACACCAAAAAGGGCCGCTGTGGGAATTGAACCCACGACCTCCTGTACTTAGAACAAGCCCAAAACAGGAATCATACTACTAGACCAAGCGGCCATACCAAAAGCCTCTGCTGTCACCATCATCAATTACACTACACATCTTGATAGAAAGTGGCCGTGACTATATTATTGTTCTCCCACTTCAGGGGAAGCTAATTGGAGCAGCAATATATGCACATGTACAAGAAACTCTCATTGTATTTCCATACACCAGCCTGCAATACATTGGGATCGACAATCGACCTCTTACCCAAACCAAAAGTAACCTGCATCCAAGAAAGAACCAAAAAAACGAGCCTATCGCCATTGTTGTGCCTCCGTGGGCGAAGTAAAAGTCCTACTCCTTCCAAGCTCTCCAAATCCAAGTGGAGACCGCGGGCCACCGTCTCCCTCTTGCGGAGCCCACAAGCTATTCGATCCTGGTAGGCCACCAAGCGGAGAAGCAGCGCCCATCCCAGCCGACATCGAGTTTGCGCGCATAGACCCAGTTCGAGATGGTATAGCCTCTTGCGGAGCGGGTGTCCAGATGGACGTCGCTCCCGAGAGCGACGTGACCCGTGTGTGCGAGGGAAAGAACACTGGATCGCTAACTTTACGGCCGGGCATCGGGGCGGGACTGGGCGCAAACGGCGAGCTTGGAGATCGTTGACTCGGGAACGGCGAGAGTTGAGATGATGAAAAAGGTTGAGTCGGGAAAGTCAAGTTCGAATCGCGCATGAAACTTGGTGTTCGATCAAACTGAGAACCTTGTCCAAAGCCTGGGTTTGGGTTATCAAAAGGCGGGCTTTGAGTCGGATATGGACTCATGGACGCAAAGGCGTTGTTCAAGCCAGGATCAAACGAAGACATAGTGGAGCTCGGTCGCAAGAATGATGGAGTTGGCCCACGGATGGAGCTCGCACTCTGTCCGCGAAATGAAGGAGACACGGGGCCTGTCGTGCCATTCATGACTCGATCCAAGAGGTCCTGGGCTGTCGTTCCAGCCGGTTTGGGCTGAGGAGGAGGTTGTGGTGCGGGTTCAGAAAGGAAGGTAGATGGAGGATCGGATAGGAATGAGGGAGGTGGGGGCAGCCAAGTGGGATTCTGTGGTGGGGGGATAACAGAATGACTATGGGATGCCAAATATTAGGAAAGAAACGAGTAAATAGTATAGCACGTACGGTGACCCTCCTAGTTTTTGAGGATAAAGTATTTCCTCGTCGTCATCGTCATCTTCGTCATCTTCGTCATCTTCGTCATCTTCATTCTCACTCAGCACGGCATCCATAGCAAGCCGAACCGGATCGTCTTCAGTTCGGGTGCTAACAGTCGCACGATCGTCTTCGATCTGTTCAAGTTCCTCTTCCTCATCTTCTTCGTCCAACATGTCTGTCGGTCCTTCGTCATAAACACGATCCAGACTCCCGCCTCGGCCCGTCTCCGCTAAATCGAACATAAGCAATCCGCCGACAAGTGATACAGGGCATTCCTACCCGAAAAAAGCATCAGGTCAGCCAACCGGCCGGCCAAAGCGACTGTTCAACTCACTGGCACACCCACAATAAACTTTGAATCTACGATCAAATCCCCGATCCTCATCAACTGCTCTTCGTTGGGATGCACACTAGCCGCATCAACTTCTTCCTCTTCTCTTCCCTCTGTCATTGCCCGCTTAAGAGGCGCAAAACCTCTCATATCTACATCCTCCTCCAACGTAACTGACATTTCGGGCAACGATTCGAGTGGGAATATCGCAGAGATTCGAGTAAAGAACTTTGCCCATGCGAGCCAGAACGAGGAAGGGTCTGGGCGAGTAGGATCGGGGTCGGATGATTGTGACGGACCGGAAGTAGAGGTAGAAGGGGCATGTCGTTGGATGTATTCCACGTTAGACTTGGTCCATTTACTCGCGATCCGAAGAGCAGGTAACATCCTTCGAAAGGTGCCTGTGATCTTCTCCGAAAGTGCGCCATTCCCACCCTCTGTCTCTCCGGCCTCTTCGATCTCCTTCGTTCCAACCTCGAATAGGACTGTAAAAAGCGCCAAGATGTGTGCCACGATCCTCGTTTCGAGCGATGATTCCTCTGTATCCTTGCCCTTGCCTTTTTCTTTGGATTTAGGATCGCGGAACATTCGTACTTTCCACAATGCTCCCAGGACTAGGACCAAAACTTGAACAAGTGTCGCGGCAGGAAGGAGTCGGCGAGATGTGAGAGAGGCAAAACTTGCGAGAACATTATGAGTATGGCGAGCCAGTTTCGCCTGTCTAGAGCAGCACCTGATTTAGTGCCAACTCTGGCAGATGTCTAAAATCAATATGACGCACCGACACTTTCCGGACCAAAGGGCATGCAACAACACAACGTCCTGCTTGAACTTGGCCTCCAAATCACCCGAACCTTCGTCCGTCTCCTCCTGCTCTCCTTGCGCCTCTTTGGCTCGTCTAGCCCGCCACATTTCTCGATCCGCTTCGAGACATTTGGCAAGCGTGCGAATGAGGTTGTCTTTGGCTGTCGGGAACGGCCGGCGAACACACAGGGCTCGATAATAGTTCAAAGCTGCGCCGAATAGGTCGTGTTGATAGGAATAGACGATGGCGAGTTGATTGAATGGATTGCCTATGCCGCATTCGTTTGACACTGGCATGTGAAAGTTGAGAAATTTGACATACCATAATCAGGTAGTAATAGCCTGGCTTGCAGATAATACGCTTCTGCCTTGGCATAGCGTTTCTCTGGAGGAGCATCGTTACCTTTGTCTTTGCCTCTCCTTCCGCCTCGAGGTCTTCTTCCACTATTGCTGTCGTTGTTTGACTTGTTGGGATGAGTACCGTACTGCTCTCGATATCGAGCCAGGTCCCCAAGGAATATCAGAGTACGAAAGACGGCTAGGAGCTTGTTGGAACGATGTTCTGTAGACGGAGGCAAGAACTTAGGTGGAGCGACCTCTGTGGGTTGTTCGGCTTCAGCACCACGTCGAGCCAATGATTCTCGATTCTCAAACTCGATGACGTCCATCCCGAGAGCGACCAATGCGGCATTCGCCTCGTGCAATCCGTGCTCTCGGACAAGTCGTAGCGCTATACCGGACCAGAAGGATCCTTCGGCTGCAAGAAATGCCAGAAATTTTTGCAAGATCTTGCGGTTCTCGACTACGTTTTTGTTTGCAGTCGCATTGTTCCGAACGGGGTCGATGCGAGCTCGGTACCGGGCAATGAGAGCATATGAAGTATCCGTCCAGAGCGCTTGATCGACTGACTGTGTTTGGCGGGCAAACGGAAAGTCGAAGAGGAGATCTTTATACCTACGCTGGATCCTAGTTTAACGAGTAAATGTCAGAACAATTAAACGACAAAAGAGCCACACTGACCGCTTGAACTGAATGTCAATCTCACGGTCCCAAGGATCTCTCAGCTTGAGCTCTTCCCGAAAATCGGCCACTAACCCCTTGACATCCCTGATTGGTAGTTTCAGTGTATAGTTTAGTATGTAGACAGACTATTTACCGAGATATCCTGGAGGGGTCGCCCATCGTGGTCGTGGCCAGGAGAGCATGCACATCAAATTAACCCCGCAAGCAAGGGTCCAACGATTGGCAGGTGATTGGCCATGGGAAGGATTATGTAACAATTTGACTCCGTAGCCTCTTGTTCTTGACCGCTGCAGTCTATGGAAGAAGAGCACGAGATGGCTCGCTATGATACCCAAGAAGATGCCGAGGCTGAAACATTATTACCCACTCGAAAATTGCATGCTACTTCCGAGAAAAAAACTGGTAAAACTAGGTCCCGGATGTTCCTTGTTCTCGCGTTTGCTGGCGGAATCTTGGCTTGTATCTTGGTTCAATCTGTCGCTTCGCTCTGGAGAAAACGTGCTGTCCCTACTACATTAGACTCGCATTTCCCCCCCAAGGACCCCAGCAACTGGTATCCAGACAAGTTTCCTTCTAATGTTGGGTATGCTGGACCAACGCCAACAGGTGCAGAACCTGCGCTCGTGGCAACAGCTTCTACATACCCTCAAAATATCGGCTCAGCCGGACTCATATCACCTGCATTTATCAAGGGTACAAATAGAACCGATAACTTCAATATATTCCGGAGTTGGGGCAGTTTAAGCCCTTGGTACACTGTGCCTAGTGCCGAGTTTGGTTTACCTGAAGCTGGCGTTGATGCACCCGAACAATGTAGAATCACGGGTGTGCACTTGCTACATAGACACGGAGCACGGTAAGCTAGCACAAATAAACAAAAAGCACAATGTAGCCTGACGATGGGTAGATACCCTGAAGCAGCAACATACTGGGGATATCCAACCGTACTCGTCGACAAACTCAGAAAAATCGAGAATATCAGAGGGACCGAAGAGCTTGAGTTTCTAAACGACTGGCAAGTATATCGTTCTCTAAGTTCAGTTGAAGATGACAAGGCCATCGTAGGACTTATCCCCTCGGAGCAGACATTTTGACCTCGTTTGGTCGAGGCCAACTGTGTGGGTCCTCTTTTCGCCGTTTTCAAACATTCAACAATTTACTTTGTGTTTATAGACGCGCTTGGGGTATCCTGGCGCATGCGATACGGCTTTCTACTCAACAACTTTACCGAAGCTAATAGGCTGCCCATATTCCGCACCGAGTCTATGTAAGTCAAACCACCGTTTAGATTCTCGTACATCATTAAGTAATTTCTCGTAGGAACCGCATGCTCGAATCCACAAACAACCTTGCATTCGGATTCTTCGGCCACCCCATCGAAAATCAATTCGAGACTGTGGTTATGATCGAACAGCATGGAGTGAGTTTAGCGGTGCACATACAACACACCACATAATCTAATCGACATAATAGTTGAATAACACCATTTCTCCGTATGACTCGTATGAATCTGTTCCTCGCTCACACGAATGAAAGCATGGGCTGATAAAAATACAGCTGTCTCAATGCGAACAATCCTGCTAAATCCTACCGAGGTGTACCCCGCGTACAAGCATGGGCCAAGAAGTATCTCGCCGGCGCGGTGGATAGGTTCAACAAGATGGCCCCGGGAGTTGGATGGACCGTGGAAGACGTGTATGCCGCTCAAATGGTGAGCCAACGATTATTCACTAGCAATGCGTGCCGGAACTGAGGAGAATAATTAGATGTGTCCATATGAGACTGTTGCACTTGGCTATTCCAAGTTTTGCGAACTGTTTACCAAGGAAGAGTGGGATGGATTTGACTATTCGTAGGTCCGGTTATATCACTTCGACCAAGTAGCTAGCTAATACAGGCGTACGTTAGACTCGATATCGGATTCTGGTATGTCTCTTATCCACCCGCTATTACTCCAGCTGGCCTGATTGTCCTTGCGACAGGTACAACGACGCATATGGTTCCCCAGTTGCCCAAGCCCTCGGGCTCGGCTGGGTCTCCGAATTTGTCGCACGACTCACGCACACGCCCATTGCGATACATAACACATCTACAAACGGAACAATGCATGATAGCATCAGATTCCCACTTAACGATGCGATTTATGTGGACTCGACGCATGAGGTAGGCCGATTATTTGTTTGGTCTACAATGTGGAACTGACATGTATGCGTTCAGACTGTGTTTTTGAACAGTAAGTATCCAACATGCGTTGGACGGACTAGTAGATTTTTGATATAATTTGCCGTTCTAGTTCTTGTAGCGATGAACCTTACGCAATTTGCATCGGATGGCCAACTTCCCTCAGACCATATTCTTCCCAATAGGAAGTTCAAATCCTCCCGTCTCGCACCTTTTGGTACAAACATGCAAGTTCAACGTACGTCTTATCCTCAGACCTTTCTCCGCCCTCTGGTACTTAAAGTTTTCTTCCTTTCAGTGCTCTCTTGCGCATCTCATCCCTCACCTCAACTTCGAGTCATCGTCAATGATGGTGTGGTTCCTCTTACCTCCATACAAGGGTGCCCGGAAGACAAACATGGAATGTGTTCAGTTGATGCATTTGTCGCTGCGCAAAAAGACACAATTAGAACTGCGAGTTGGGAGTGGGCATGTAATGGTGGATGGGAAGTGGATGATAAGTGGACCACGACAAAGGGGGCGCCACCACCCCAAACTAATTACATTAGATACTAATACATAGGTGTTTGCTAGTTCGACTGCTGTTTTCGGCTCTGTATTTACCTAGACCCTGTTGCTTGTTTTTATTTATCTATCAAGCTGTAAAGGATGCCATTTGTTTCCGCTCCGTCAGACCCGCCACCACGTTGCGTATCCTTGCTCAGAGAATCCGTCAGGAGGAGAGCTGCGTTTCGTCTATCTCGGATGTCTCTCGCTTGGCCTTTCGTGCTCTCGCGATTCGGTACCGGGCCGGACCGCACCACCCACGGCCAGCCGCGAGTGGAAAAGAGTGGCACGCATGCTTTGCGGTCAAGTATGTGTCGAGGATGAACAACTGTAGACGTCGACGAACATCCTATTACACGTACCTGTGTTATCTCAGCGGACACTGGTACGGCCAGCGAAGCATGAGATATAACAGCACAGGCGAAAGTGTTCTAGGTCGTCCCGCGTAGCTGTTCGTGTCGCCTCCCACAAGTTCCTTGACGTAGCGTGTTTGCCTGGAGCATCGAGGACTCGAGCGAGATCTGGCATGTGAGAGAGTATGGGCAATGGTCTCGTAGCATCTATCGATGGTTACGAGACTAGAATTTTTTGAAAATCTTGCCTTCGCGAGAGATTGTCAAACACAGTCAACTATCCATATCCCCACGTGTAGCAAAATGTTATTATCTAATAACGTCATGGACCGGGAAGCGGACCAGGACCCAGAAGCGGACCACCGCCGTTTTCTCACATACAGAGTTATAAGCTTCAACTCAAATAATATACTTGAGTGGTGGAGCTATTGAGGATGCCACATATCCAGCGCCGCTCATTTCTGTTGGGTTTTCGTGTTGCTGTGCTTAGTTCATTCTGACAATGGATCGATTGTGTCGTAAAAAATTGGGTATATGCATGATAAATTCATAAGATGGACGCTTTATTTGTTGGATGAAGCAAGTTTTATAGTGCTATCCAATAGCTACTCCTACCATGGGAGTTTGTGTCAAGTTAAAAATCCGTTCGTCTAGAACTGAGACAAATTGAGGGTAGAACCGGTCGCTTCAGCATCACCTATGTCGCCACCTAGTTTGTCTATTCAATAAAGGCGATTGAAGCGCCACATAGTGAGTAAATAACAATTAATAAGTGCTATAAGCTTGTATATCACGCATATAGGAGAGCTTGTGGCATTTGATAGTCACTCTGCCTTTGTGAAAGATTGGGGTAGCTTGTTAAATACTGTTTACTCTACATTATTGCTTGTGGATGTTTTTGTAGCCAATGTATTGGCCATTTTTATGCTCATATGAGCAGAGCGCTGCTGGCCAGTAGCTCTGACACTTCGTGGCTTTTGTATGCGAGGGGTAGACGATTGTATAGCAGGCGGTCCGCTTCCCGGTGTTTGCCGGAATCCCTATACTCAGTTCCAACTACTCTCATTCAAGATGCACTCCCTTCCCAGACCTAGAATTTTGCATAGTGATCCGCTGGGTCATGTAGTATACCAACTTGGCATATTGGAGGAAATGAAGGCTTATAGCGCATACAGTAGTAAAAAGACTAAAAGTGGCCCATTACCCGGTCCATGACGTTACCATTAGAAAGTGTTATAATATAAAAGAGTTCTTTAGAAAAACTGGTAGACAGTAGTTTTACCGGGGGCCAACTAGGTTTATCTGTCACACGGCGCGGATGCTGTGGCTGTGGGCACTTACTAGGATAGACACAGAACTAAGGTCTTGAATCAGCAATCAACAATTCTGGAACTTGAAATCCTTGGTATCGAAATGCCCGACATGCCCGTGCACAGGCTTGACGCTGCATAATCGTATGTATTTCACACCGCTAACCATAAGGGTCCGGCCTCGCTACCTAACATATCAGCCTCCATCGGCCTGAGCAGCTTGACAACTTCACGCTTGCTAACCAACTCAGAGAAGCAGATTGGGCGCCGCGTCAAAGTGCGCATTCGTTTGGCAGTTTTGGCACGTGGGCTAAGTGAAATATGTAGGTAGAGCGACTCCGATTGATCTGGACTATAGCAAGACACCTATGGAACCGCAAAACCATGCCACCGCTAGTTTTGTGAGCGATTATTTCTGTTCGCCGAATCTAGGATATGCACCGCTCATATGATTCGCATTGGTTACAGAGTGAGCCAGACCTGGCGGCCAACGCCCCGAAACCTGAAATTTCCGAAACAAGCTTGGATGTTAACAAAAATTTAGAGGCATTATCCCAGTCACCCCTCTTGGATCACGACTTGTTGAAAAAACTCCAGTCGACCCAGAACGTCTCTGAATTCTTAACCGAGGTTGCATGCATAGAAATCGCTAAAGATACAGCCCAAAATACGGAAATCATGGCTATGCTCTATAACCTAGGGTTCTTGTGTCGCGACCGATATGACAAAAACAAAAACCTTCAAGACATCGATGCCGCAGTTGGATGCTATACACAACTTACATTACGTATGGGAGGTCGCGATGCTGGCTGGCCGAGCGTATTAAATAGCCTGGGGGACTCTCACCGAGAGCGATCTGAATTGACAGGGGATCCCTCGGATTTGTACTATGCTATCGGATATTCAACACAAGCTCTATCCTGCACTTCTAGTGAGGACCCTCAATATTCTACGTATTTGACATACTTGGGCCACGCATATATGGCCCGATTTCGAAGCGTTGGACAGCTACCAGACCTTGACTTGGCTCTTCAGTGTCATTTTCAAGCTGCCTCATTCACGCCTGACCAGCGCCCTGATAAACCCAATAGACTAAGTATCCTAGGGAGCGCATACTACATTAGGTACGAGTGTCTCGGCCAAATCGCCGACCTAAACGAGGCAATCAACCACCAAAAACAAACCACAATTCTTGTATCGAACGAAGATCCCGATAAGCCCAGCTATCTGAAAGCTCTAGGTGGCTCGTGCTTGACTAGATACAAGCAAACAGGAGAGCTTACAGACCTTGATTGGGGGATTGAATTACAAGTTCAGGCAATATCGCTTATGTCAAACGAGCATATTGACAAGCCCGGAGCTCTTAGCAACTTGGGTACCGCATACCACAGCCAGTATGAGCGCGTAGGGGATCCGTCGATTATTGAAAAGGCAATCAGATATCACCAGCAAGCCGTAGCTCTAGCACCTGACGGAAATTTGAACAAACCTGGATATCTCAATAATCTAGGGATTGCGCACTATAACCTCTACGAGCACCTGGGTAGACTTTCTGACCTCGACTCATCCATTACGCTCAAGAAGCAAGCGGTAGATCTCACACCTAATTCCTCCCCGATGATGGCGACCAGGCTTAGCAACCTGGGAAACTCTTACGAAGTTCGCTTTGAGCGGTTGAACGAGATATCAGATCTGGATACAGCAATCGAGCACAAGAGCCAAGCTGTAGTACTCACGCCGGACGGCGATCCTAATAAAGCTAGTAGATTACACAACCTTGGCACTGCTCACTACGCCAGGCATACAAGGCTCGGCCACTTGAAAGACTTGGAGAGAGCAATTTCAACTCAAGTCGAGGCTGTTGAGTTGACACCCGATACCTATCCAAGTAAAGCTGTGTATCTCAATAGCCTAGGTAGCTCATATCATAGCCTATACAAACAGCTACATAACCTTCCGGATCTGGAGCTAGCGCTTGATTCTAGGCAGCTTTCTGTTCAAATCACGCCTAACGGTCACCCCACAATGTTTATGAGACTACGCAATCTGGCTGATGCATACTACAGTCGGTTCTTACACTTGTCAAACACAGCCGACTCAGATTTAGCCATCTCATATATGCGTTTAGCGGTCTCGGCCGTACCAGATGGTCATTTAGAGCAACTTCGTATCATTGGTGCCCTTGGAGACCTTTTTCACGGCTTATATCTTCATTCAAGTAATGAAGACTATCTCACCGAATCGATCGATTGCTTTCGGCAAGCTACGTGCTTGAAAGGAGGCCATCCTTATTTCAAACAGCAGGCAGCGCGTATGTGGTCTCTGCTGTGCCGTATCCGACAACCACAAGCAGCATTAGAAGCTTATCAGCATTTTATGTCGCTCATACCTCAGGTGGTCTGGCTTGGCATGGCGGTAGAACAGCGGTATGAAGCCACTGTTGAGATTGCAGATGTGACTTTGGAGGCGGCCGTTACTGCGATCAAATTTCAAAAATATAACCAGGCGCTTGAATGGCTAGAACAGGGGCGTTCGATTGTCTGGAATCAGCTCGTGCAGCTTCGCAGCCCCCTTAACAAGCTGCGTCTGTTTGACGAGGCCCTTGCAAAAAAACTTCAGGACGTAGCGCAGGAGCTCAGTGGCTCTGCGTCGCTCAAGCATCCAACCATAAAATCAATTTCTACTGGACCTTCTCTTGAGAGTACTTCCCAACGTCATCGACGTGTAGCTGAGCAATGGGAGATTTTGGTACAAGAAGTGCAACTGCATCCAGAGATGAACGGGTTTTTAGCTCCTATACCAGCGTCTCGGCTAGTCTTTGCCCCCTCTGTGGG
>JAYRCO010001205.1:0-11804 GCA_037042815.1 Ceratobasidium papillatum | reverse complement strand
GGGTTGCGAGCAGTAATTCCAATACGAAGCTCAGAGGAGAACTTGGGCAGCTCAATCAATGGTAATAGACACCGTAGACTGCTTTGGGATAGGTAGAAAATACATAAATCCCGTAAGCAGCTGAGCATAATAGGTGCAGGATAAGTCCAATCCTCAGGCACATTTATATCCATATCAGATAATTTCAATGTAGACACCGCTAAGTTTGCAGATAGGATATCTGCAACCTGCTGGATTGAAACTGTGGGACAAGGACGTGTACTAGCAAAACTGAGCTGAAGATCGGTGAGACCCCGGTATGCACTGCTACCCCAGTCAAGCATCAAGCGCTGTAGTTGTAATGACGTCAACCCTTGTAGCACATCCGATACATTATTTAGTTGGCCTGTGGATGAGTTTTCGCTCGGAGGCTCATAAGTGATGGTCGATTTGGTATGTGGACGGCGAATACATAAACGTCGAGCGATTCTTGGATCACCACGAGCAAGCCAAAGGTTCAATGATGCGAACAGCAACTCTGCAGAAGAGCTCCGCGAGAATACGTCTAGGCTGTAGACACGGCCTATATGAGGTTCGAGTATTCGTTTCACTCGGGAGGCCTCTTGTTCTGCTATAAAACCTGATTTCCAGGCTGATTTCGATTCGTATATGTGCACGTGTATCACGCAACCCTCTGTGCGTTCTAACATCAGTCGTGAGAACTCCTCCGGTACGGTTGGACCAATATCAATATGAGACCATAAGTTTGGTTCCTGAATCGCAACCTGTCGCCAGTATCTGCATACACAGGCAAAATTCTGGAATGAAAGCTTGTCAGAGCGCGCACAAGTCTCCAGCGAAAGAGAGAATATCTTTGTCAAGAGTTCATGTGGAAGACTGTTTATTCGGGTGAGTGTACTTGACCTGTTCCTTAACCCTGTAAGAGTTATCCGTGTGGAGTATAGGGTATGCTCTTCTGCAACTAGTGAGTCAAGTTCTGAGCTGATTATAGCGAGTGCATCATCGATATCAGAGCCTTTGTGCGAGTAGCTCAGGGGTAGTGAGAAGACGACGTTGAGAGTGGTGCAAGCTGATTTATATGACCGGATAGTGGCAGCTAGTGAAGCGCGTGCAGAGTTCCATTCATCTAGAGCAGAATAGATCGTACTATGAGCACCTGCAGACGTGCGTATGTATTTAGCGATATGATTCGTCGTACTTTGCATGCTTCAAGTAACCAGAGGTAGTCGAGATAGTGAACAGTGCCTATGGTCGAGGTTCAGTGCGTGCAGCGACGAATCACGTGAGTAGCTGCTTACAGCGATATCCCACTTTGGTTTCGGGAACAGAAGGCGATCGTCCCGTCAAATCAAACTTGAGAAGTCACGCATACTTGACGCAAAGATGGACGCATATATATTAATTGAGGGCTGATTCCCCGGTTATAAATCCAAAATCCATTGACTTGAGCGAGATTGAACGATGGCAGACGCTCCACGAAGCGAGTAATAAGAGGTACATTTAAGCTGATACTTGCATTGCGAGGTATACAACGTACAAAACATATTATCGATCGAATATTTTACAGTAATCCAGCTGTCCTGTCGTAGCATTATCAGTCACAACGCACTCGAGTTCGGGATATGCTTCAACCAGAGACACCCGTATGTTCTCCAAACCGTCTGGTTCGTTGTCAAACGACTTGCATCGCTCAAGGCGTAGGCTATGGATGCCACGCGCGTCGACCAACGCTTTCAGACCATCGAGTGTAACAACACTATCCAGGAAGATTGCATAGTCTAGATGAGAGGGCGATAATGGCCGTGAGTCCTCCATGTTCACCTCAACGAATGGCTTGTCGGTCATTTGGAGCTCATCCATAACGAGATTACGCAGGTGAGGTACTAGCCTCAACATAGACACCCATCCGGTGAACGGCTCCTCCTTATCCTGCCAGCAATACATCGAGATGAGATTGGTATTGATGAGCAGGCTCTTCAGTTCGTCATATATTTGGCGGAAGGGTGTGGGACCAATGCCAACCTCGATAGGAGAAGTGGGCAGCCGTATCGAAGTCAAGAATAAGCGTAAGCCACTCGGTTCAATATGGAACAAATTCAGTATTCGGAGAGACTTCAGCATGACGGGAGAAGGACACACCCAATCATCTGGGCTGGTTATACGCACCGAGCTCAGCTTAAAAATGGATAATCTAGGATTCTCGGAAAGGATGCTCATAAGCTCGGGCATAGATATCGTGATAGGAGAGCAAAAGCAGCTGAGCTGTAGGTCAACGAGGTTACGATATGCACTGCTGTCCCAGTCGAATCGAACGTTCTGGAGGTGTAGCTTAGTCAGGGTTCCCAAAACGGCGCTGGCGTTTTGCGACCGACTCGCTAATGTCACATTCGAATTGTACCCATCAGGAGTTAGCATCATGCCTGCCTTGGGTCGATACACCAGTAGCGACTTGGTTGTACTCGAATCGCCCATGCCGAGCCATTGATTGAGAACTGGCCCGACTAAGCTACGAGAGTAGCTATGAGTCTCCAGATCGAGGGTACGGATGCGGTGTCCGTGAAGTCCGAGCACGTTTAACACCTCGGCCACCTGGCGCTCAGCGGTGGGTACATCATTGGCGGGTCTTGGTTCATGGACATGTAGATGTATTGGATGACTGCCCGTGCGCTTGAGTAGCAGCCCAGCCAAGGAACCTGATGTGCCTGGTCCAACGTCGATATGGTTCCATAAGTTCGACAGGTTTATTGCAATATTTCGCCAGTATGTGCATACGTGAGCAACGTTGTAAGCACTAAGCTTGTCTTCGTCCTGAACGCAGTGTACTTTAGATAGGGCAAATACACTGGCCAGAATTTCAGATGGGAGCATATTGATTTGAGCAAGTGCTGGCGAGTGGTTCCTGATCGCGACCAACGATGTACGCATTTTACATAAAGAGACTTCTTCGGCAGCGAGCGACTCGAGTTCTGAGTCGATGGCCACCATCGTACCCTTGGCTAAAACACGTTCGGAAGGATGGCGCATGGGGAGGCTGCAAGCAGCGTGAAGGGAAGTACAGGAAGCAAGGTAGGACTGGATGGTAGCGGAGAGAAGGGCGCGAGTAGCTTTCCATTGGTCGAGAGTAGATCGGAGAGTAGACGTAGTCTCATTTATTGGGCTATAGATACTAGAGTGGGAGTCTGATAGGTCGTGTGAGGGCTATTTTATTTGCGCGTCAGAGCAAAAACCCTTGGCTATTGTATGATATGTGTGGACACTCACATTGAATATGGAAGTACGTAGTGTCAGAGGGAAACCGGACATCGTGATGTAGCTTAATATTGGGTGGATATTGCTACGAAGAGAAGCTCATAGAGTATAAATTCGACCAAATCTTGATATAAACGATTACGAGAGAACCAATAAAGAAACAAATTTTTGAAAGGATTGTAGAGTACACAAGTCGATTCGATGCAATATTTTCACAGGGATAAAGGCAGTTTGCGTGGGGGAAGGGTATTGATGTCGTGGCGCACTTGAAGGCCGAAGAGCCGAGGGTCGGAAGGCACAGCCACTTAACTAGATCTTGATTCGCTCAACCACCAGCCCAATGTTGCGAGCAAGATGCTCACGATATTTTTCGAGCCGATCGACTGCCTCGCACTCTGGTGGCGAAATTTTAAATAATGGATGGCAGCCAGTCATTGGGATAGAGGTGCACGCTCAGATTAAGTCGAGAAATAAGCTGTTCTCTGGTGAGTGAATGAATATCAGCGCGATTACGATTGTCCACTTACGTATGTACCTAAGACTCGTTCGCAGACACCAACGCGCAGACAGGTGTATCTGAGGACGATCGAGTGTCTCTGTTTGACGCAGCGTTTCCCGGCACACTGCCCGTATGTATACTATCCCTCATCTAGTTTAAATATTGGATCTCACGACAACCAGCGGTTGAACAAGACATGTGTCGACTTGGCCATCCGGACCTCTCTTGCTCTACAAGCGGACGTTCAGAGAAGGTCGTCGTTCGACAGGAAGCACTACTTCTACCCCGACTTGCCTGCCGGGTACCAAATCACTCAGAAGTACTGTGAGCAAATCATCGATCAGATTCAGGACTGAACACGGACGAGAGGCAGCACCTATCGCACGAGGAGGAAAGTTGGATTTGGGAAGCGCAGAAGGCAAAGCAGTGCGGATACAGCAAATACAACTGGAACAGGCGAGCCAGTTTCTAGACGGCTCAATGTTTATGTGCCTGAATTGGGGTACAGGACACCGCCAAATCAACAAACCAGGCACAGTCTGAATATACGCAGGTCGATTTGACTCGTGCGGGAGCTGCACTAATGGAGATCGTGTCCGAACCTGACATGAGGTGGGTGGGTTGTATTCTGCGTTCGTTATAACACTTCATTCTCTACTCTCAACGTAGATCACCCGAGGAGGCAGCTCAGTATGTCAAGTCACTACAAGCGGTACTTCGTGCTGTCGGTGCGAGCGATGGAAATATGGAGCTTGTGAGTGAAACTGGTTATTTTAGTTATTATATTCTTTTCCTAATCTACAACGTAGGGTTCAATGCGATGTGACGTGAATGTTTCAATAAACAGGGCAGGAGAACCGCTTGGGACACGATGCGAAATTAAAAACCTGAACACAATTCGGGGTCTTGTAGTCGCCATAAGTATGTCTATCGCTAGAGTTGAACTATGATTTCTGCTAACATAATGATCATAGACGCTGAAATCGCGAGGCAAAAGCGGCTTTTAGAACAAGGACTGGTCGTACCACAAGAAACAAGAGGATTCGATGAAGACACGGCAGAAACGTACCGTCTACGAAGCAAAGAGGACGCACCAGACTATCGATATATGCCCGATCCAAATCTGCCTCCTGTGATTTTGGAACAGGCAAGGGAACATTTTCCTTTATTGAAGTAATATAAACGCAGGTTATCACAATTTGCAGGATTATGTAGAGAGCATCCGGTCGGCAATGCCAACTCTCCCAGACCAAACACGACAACGCATTATATCCACCTACCACCTCCCGCCTCGCGACGCAGACGTGCTAATGAATATCGACGCTGGAGCAGATATTGGGTTCGACGGCGAACCCCCGTCACGTCTCGGCGCGGTGGCGTACTTCGAATCTATTGTAGAAGGAGGAAGAGACCCAAAGGTAGTGGCAAACTGGATGATGCACGAGCTGATGGGCCAATTATCGTATAAGAACCAAAGCTTTGGGGAGAATCCGCTATCAGCAGAGCAACTAGGAGAGGTGATCGATGCAGTAGAGGGGAAAGTCGTAACAGGTGCGTCTCGCTTGTTTATCCAAAGCTTATCAAAACTAATGAACCAGCTAGGCACGTCTGGAAAATTACTACTTCGACATCTACTCGAGCGACATTCGGATGCGCCCCTTGCCGACCAGATCGACGCACTTGGACTAAGAGCATCATCATCCGCGTCCGAGCTAGCGGATATGTGCCGCACAGCAATTGAGATGCTGCCAAAGGAGTCGGAGCTGGTGGCGAAAGGGAACGACAAGGTGTTAATGAAAGTGGTGGGGCAAGTGATGAAGCTGAGCAAAGGAACGGCGAATGCGCAGGCCGCACGAGAGGAGCTTCTGAGACAGCTGAGGGCATAGCACACACATATACAATCAAATTAGTCTAGTTTCAATTCGGATCTCTGGGCACATATCCTAGTGGCATTTACCTACATAGCACGATGAATACAATGCATACGTCACAGGCGCTATGACATCGTATGACTAAGCGCGGTCATCCTGACCTAAGTTCTTTCTTGCTGAATTCCCCTGTTATCCCAGTGTTATCCCATAGCCATGCTGGGTAGGTCTAAACCCAAAGGAGGACCACTCCGATGATCACTTGCAGCGCCAGCTGCAGAGGCAATAAATACAGACTGCAATGTTCCTGGAACGGCTCAGATGACCCAGGAGTACACCAATGGTCAACCAGATAGTCGTGTAGCAAACACCATCCTCGAGTAAGTTTTACTATAGAACTCATGAGCAGGGCTATGTTAATCATGTTCGCCGACGTTACAGCAATAATTTCCCTTCCCGGGCGGCTAGTTCGTCTGTAACACTGCGGGAAACTTCTGCCACCCACAACGGACCTTGGACAGGGTTCAAATCATTCATAGCCCTTCTTCGCCGTGCTTCTGATGAGCTTATCCCCCTGAAGTCTGCATTCGATACACTCTCGAAATGCACTAGTGCCCTTAAAGTTAGTACACTGAAGGGCCATGAGGCACTGCGACTCACTCTATCACAAACTAGAGTCAGATACATGCTCGTGAGGATTATAAACAGCTTTGGGGGGAGCTGGATCAACTGTTCCGCAGCCTCGTGCTATCTTTCGACAAGGATGTGCCTCCGTCAATGACGCCTGTGATCAATAGCCTTGCGCGGTGAGTGATAAGTGAAGTGGTAGCAAACGCTGAGCCTAACGTCTCAGCAGGGGAATTGAAAAAGAGGCCGAGCTAGTGATGCAGAAACAACGAATGAGTAGGCTCAGCCGAGTGATCCAAGCACAGGAGGATACAGAAGTGGTGATGGGGTGTTATCAAAGGATAAAAAGCTTGCTCGAGCGACTTGCGGTAAGTGTGTAAGCTTTCTATTTGTTAGCATCAATGTAACGTCCGTAAGGCATATAGTTAAATGTAGATCTGTCTGTCTGGAAGACCGTAGAAGAACAAGCGGCAGTGCGTCCAAATCCATCGGGTTTGACAGCCACTGCTTAAATTTGGTTGATTCCAGGCTATCCTTATCGAACAATTGCCTCGCTCGCCAGCGGCCGAGTACAGGTCTGCACAGTCTGATAGCTTTCTCCGAACCGCCTGCACACCGAATACGCGTATAGATGTATTAGAGAAGATAAAAAACTGGGCAGGCGACGAATCAGGCTGCAAGGTGTACTGGCTGAACGGCATGGCGGGTACGGGCAAGACTACGATCGCATACAGCTTGTGCGAGTACTTAGCTGGCACCCGAAAATTAGCGGCGAGCTTCTTCTGTACACGACAACTGCCAGAGTGTCGAGATGTGAATCGAATACTACCGAGCATAGCGTACCAGCTGTCTAGGTTCTCTCATCCCTTTCGACACGCATTATCAAGTGTGCTCGAGCTTGACTCAAACGCGCATAACCAACCACTTGCAGGACAGTTCAGCACCATGCTGACTAGACCTTTACAGAAGATCGAACAAACGTTTCCGCTGGACCTGGTCGTGGTAATCGACGCTCTAGATGAGTGCGAAGACACCGATGGCGTGGGCCGGATGCTGAAAGTACTACTGACACAAGCTAGTAATCTCCCAATCAAGTTGCTGGTGACCAGTCGACCCGAGCCAAAGATACTAGATGAAATGCAGAGCGAACTAGGGGAGCGCGCAAGGACAAAGCTGCGGCTACACGAATTGGATCGGGCGACAGTACAAGGAGACATCAGGACGTATCTGATATCTGAGCTTAAGGAACGCGTAAATGTGGAAGAAAACCAGATCGAGCAGCTGGCGAAGCGGTCTGGAGCGTTGTTTATCTATGCAGCAACAGTTGTTCGGTACATTGGGTTTGATAATTTCTGCTGGGCTGAAGAACGAGTGAAGCAGATACTTGAAGCGCCCAAGACGCAATTTGGCATCGGCAGCCGAGAAATCGATACGTTGTATACAACCATACTCAAGGCAGCGCTAGAGGACTACCGACTGGAAAGTGAAGAAAAGGATATGAGGATGCGAGTGCTTTGTACAATAATCTTCGCGCAAGAGCCGTTGACAGTGGATGCTTTGGCTGGACTTCTAGGGCTTCGGAGTGCAAAATCCATAGAGGCTGCTCTGCGACCGCTCAGATCGGTGTTGCAGGTATCCGACGAAAGCGGGCTAGTGACGACGCTGCACGAGTCATTTCCCAACTTTTTGCAGGATCAAGCTCGTTCTGAGAGATACTACTGCGACCCACGGCAGCATCATGCCAACCTAGCGAAACAATGCTTTGACCTAATAAAAATTCCCAATCCACCGTTCAACATCTGCAATCTCGAGTCGTCATACCTACTTGACGAAGAGGTGTTTGATTTAAATACAAGGATTCAGCAAGAAATCTCGCAAGAGCTATGGTATGCATGTCAGTACTGGGCAGCACATCTAGAACATGCTGGTTTGACTGCACAGTTAATCGTCGAGCTAGAATATCTACTATCGGAGCGATATCTACTATGGCTAGAGATTATGAGCTTGAAGCAAGAAATATACTACGGAGCTGGAGTGTTACATCGGCTGAAAGAGTGGCTACAGGTTTGTCAACTTCAATAGAAGTAACAAGGGGAAGTAACTGACACCCCCCAAGAAAAGCGAGTGTTCGTATCACCTGCAGCGCAACGTCCAAGACTGCTGGAGGTTCATGACCGGGATCCTATGCAGTCCGATATCCCGCAGCACGCCTCACATCTACATCTCGGCACTCTCCATCTGGCCGAACGATTGGCCGGTATCGTTGCACTATCACCCAAAATTTTCGCGATTGATTGAAGCAGTCGGAACAGCAATGAAGAAAAGCTTGAGCTCACGAATGCTAGTATATGATGTTGAAAGTATAGTGCGAAGCATTGCCTACTCTCCCGATAGCGCATACATCGCATCTGGATCCCACCACAAGACCGTGCGCATATGGGATGCACATTCTGGGCAGTCTATTGGGCCACCGCTTGAAGGCCACACAGACCAGGTTATGTCAGTCGCGTACTCTCCCAGTGGTATGCACATCGCATCTGGCTCAGATGATATGACTATACGCATCTGGGACGCACACTCTAGACAACCAGCTGGGCCGCCACTTCGAGGTCACACGGGATCGGTTACGTCAGTTGCATACTCGTCCGATGGTACATATATTGTGTCCGGCTCCAATGATAGAACTGTGCGCACTTGGAACGCGCATACTGGACAGTTGGCTGGTCATCCGCTCAGCGGTCATATAGACTGTGTGACGTCTGTTGCATATTCCCCCGATAACGCGTACATAGTTTCCGGCTCTCACGACAGGACTGTGCACGTCTGGAATACAATTAACAGACAAGCAGCTGGTCTCACGCTTAGGGGTCACATAGGATCGGTTATGTCGGTTGCATATTCTCCCGATGGAGCATACATTGCATCTGGTTCCAGTGACATGTCTGTATGCATCTGGAATGCACACACTGGTCAGTTGATTGGCAATCCGCTTGACGGCCATACAGGTCGTGTTATGTCGGTTGCATATTCGCCTGATGGTGCCTATATTGCATCTGGCTCGCACGACAAGACCGTGCGTATCTGGGATACGCGCACTAGACAGGCAGTCGGTCTCATACTCAAAGGCCATAGAAAATCGATCGAATCAGTCGCCTACTCTCCTGACGGGGCTTGTATTGCGGCTGGCTCCTCCGATAACACTGTGCGCATTTGGGATGCTTATTTTAGGCAGCCAGTTGATCTTCCGCTTGAAGGTCACGCAGGGCCAGTTTTATCGGCTGCATATTCCCCTGACAGTGCATTTATTGCATCTGGATCCGCTGATAAAAATTTGTGCATCTGGAACGCATACACTAGACAGCCAGTTGGTCTCCCACTCAGAGGACACGCAGGATCAGTTATGTCAGTTGCATACTCACCTAACGACACACACATTGCGTCTGGCTGCACTGAAGGAACTGTGTGTATCTGGAACACCCATACTAGGCGATCAGTTGGTCTCCCACTCAAAGGTCACATAGGATGGGTTGTATCGGTTGCATACTCGCCTGACGGCGCACGCATCGTATCTGGTTCCGATGACGGAAATTTGCGCCTCTGGAACGCATATACCGGGCACTCGTTAGGTCTCCTGCCCAGAGTTTACACAGGGCGGGTTTCATCTGTTGCATATTCTCCCAGTGGCGCTTACATCATATCCGGTTCCACTGATGGAGCTGTGTGCATTTGGGATACACGTACTGAACAGCACATTGAATTCACACTTGAGGGCCACACAGAAGCGGTTACATCGGTCGCATGCTCGCCTGACAGTAAACTTGTTGCATCTGCCTCTTTTGACAAGACTGTAAGCATCTGGGATACAAGTTCTGGACAATTGGATGGTCTCCCACTCGAAGGCCACGAGGGACCAGTTACGTCGGTTGTATTCTCTCCTGACGGCACGCGCATTGCATCCAGCTCCGCTGATCAGACTTTACGGATTTGGGATGCACGCAGCAGAAGACCAGTCGGTATCCCTCTGCAGAGTGACACACACCAGATCACTTCGGTCGTGTATTCTCCTGATGGCGCATACATCGTTTCTGGGTCCAGCGACGGAGCTGCCCACATATGGGATGTGCGTACTAGGCAAGTGCATAATCACAATAAAGCTGCCTTATAAATTTAATACAAACTGCCTTGCTCCCCATCGTTGCTAGCTTGCATAATCAATGCACTTCTAGTCTCTCATCTAGCATAAATTCAACAAAATTTAGAGGTATGCTAAACTGTGTCTCTTTTACATCTGGTGTATTGCTTACAATACCGCCTTTTACGACTCTAAAGAGTCTGTTGCCCTAGGGTGGCCACAGAGTTGGGCCTTCGATGACGATGGTTGGTTGGCCATTAATAATCAAAGAATCCTCTGGATTCCTGACGAAGTTCGAGGCAATCTTTTGCCTCCTCAAAACGTAGCAAGAATAGGAAGAGTAGACGAAGTATGGTTGGGATTGGATTTCAAAAACGCTAGACTTGGGAAGTACTGGGCAGAGTGTTACAGTCCAATAGATTAAACATTTGGTTTCGTGAGCTACTGTATTTATTTTTTTGCTGGTATTGGTAGCTTGGGAGCCGCACTCACTGCGATGAGCAGGCCCAAACTTATAAGTTTTGCCACAAACAACCCTCAAACATGATTCGCTCCTAGCCATCATCTGATGAGCTGTCCCTACTCATTTGGTTCTCATCATAAAGTATCACCTATAATTGCCTTTGCAGCCCCTTCATCTATAATATCATCTGCTCAATAAATGTGACTTCATCAGCCTCTAGGATCTCGTCTTCAGCTCTAGCTTCTTTGGTGCTGAAATCAGTGACATATTTAATGACCAAGCGATCATCTGGTAGGTATTTGACTCAGGGCCAGCGGGAAAGTAGAGGTACGCTAAAATCCATCGTGAGATTTTTCACAAACGCATTGCCCACAAATATTGCGCAAAGCGCATACGTCTCGGCGCTAGGCACTTCCAGAGCTATAGTTCACTTTTGACAAAGAGAAAATATGTTCAGGGAGCCTCCTCAGATATATCGTTGAACTTCGGGGACCCAAGGTGACTTTGTCGCCCGGTTGGTTTCAGATTGTCACTTGCTATGAGGATTTGCAACGCTAGATTACCTCTTTCCCCTTTGCTATCGTCCTAGGCGCTACTTTCGTCTGAAACATAAATCCACAACGTAATTTTATTGGGCGTAACAATCTACTCGCCAATGACCTTCAACTTAGCGTCGGCATTTTTCCTGTACTTTCCGTGACTACTCCGTTGAGGCGAGAGACGAACTCGAAAAAGTTGCCTAATCGGACATGCACGGCGTTCTCTCCACAAGCTGGATGTCTTCAATTTTGACATGTTTGTGTTAAAATTCAACAATTTTTGCTTTTGCTATTCTCCTTTCAATATCTCCTGACCCCATTTTGATAATTCTGTCACATCTTAGCCCTTCCCCTTTCAATACAAATTGTGTCAAAGACACTTTTGACACAAAATGTTGTTGCCTCTTATATGCAGCTAGGACCAAGT
>JAYRCO010001204.1:0-11814 GCA_037042815.1 Ceratobasidium papillatum | reverse complement strand
CTTATTCTCCGTCAACTAGTGGACTATCAGCTCCAGCACTCGGCGGTAACTCGCGATATTATAGATACAGTTTGGGGTGCGAGACCCATGAAACATCGAAAGGGGGCGAAAAAAGAGGCCCCGTCTCCTGCCGCCGAGGGTTACACCAAGAAGCAGCTGATGATCGAACCGTTGGGGCAGGATCGTGCTCGAAGACGGTTTTGGATATTGGATGGTACGTGGAAATTCATTGTCTAATAGCTTTGCATCTGCCGTATAAGACTATACGATGTCCAATTTTGACTAGTGGCGGTCACAAAACTAGTCACCAAATTTCCTCTTGAATGCTTGCCCTTTCACACCAGTCCCACGTTGTACTCACCCAACGACCTTTTTCCCTTTTGCCGCGTGATCTATAGATTCTACACGCGTTTATGTGTCTGGAAACCCGTGGAAGTCCCACTGCGTTTTCTACTCCACGTCCTCCACACGCGAAGAATACGCCGACACGCTCGACTACCTCAAATCGACGCTCCCGCCAGCACCGACTGGTAAGTCGCTTCATTTCTGCTTGTTTATATCGTTAGCGGTCGATTTTCCCCGGAGGAAACTGGGTGTTGGCCGGAGATGATCCTGCTTCCGTCAGCCATCCGCTAGGCAACCTTTGCATATTTCTTTTCAGTTTCTTGCTCAAGTGGGGGGTCGTACACAGGAACAAACATCAAATGGACCCTGACGTACTGAATCTCGCAGGTAAATCAGCCAAGCGCCCGAGATTCGAACAGGCTCATGCCGACCTGATCGAAAAACTTGAAGGGGCGCATTTAGAGGACGTAGATAATGAGTTGGCGGTGAGTTGATTTACTTGCTCGTGAAAACGGTATTTAAAATGTATGCAGAGGTTGGAGCGTGCTCGAAAACGGACTGAAAAGCGAAATATGATGATCGCACAAGCCGAACTACGAACGACCCGGACACGACGACAAGCAAAACGACCCGACTATGTCTACAATGCAGACGTATGTCTATCCTATTACATGCCCGTACACCCACTAACTCGAGAACAGGACTTTGAAGACGAGTATGACGAGAACAACGGTGATCTGTCAGACGAAGAATTCAACGGAGGATCATCCCGCACGACTCCAGACGAGGAAATGGCCGACTATGCTCCAGAGGATGACACCGAAGGCGCACCTCGGCGGAGCACACGAAACTCGGGCAAACGAGCGCGAGAACCTACTAAACCGGCCGGCGGCCGACGGAGTGCGCGGTTAGCAGAAAACGCTGCGGACAATCAAAGCACGACGTCTGGTGACGATGACCTTGATGCTGGAAAAGTCGTCAAGCGTGCGCGGACGGTGACCGCAAGTCCTTTGATTGTGGATAGGCTGAGTCTGGAGCAGGATAAAGACGGAAAGGTCAAATCCTCAGAAGTCGCAGTTGAGAGTGTGGCTGGGAAACGACGGTCCAAGGTGTGTTTTTTCGATTATCTCAAACGATCAAATCCTGATTCTCATGCCCAAATGTGGTCTTGCTCACTGAATGAATAGTTTTGGTTTTATGCTGTGGAGTCCCCCAACGGTGGAGCTGGATCAGCCTCCCTTGAACCCGGGACGTCAGTAGGAAGTGGCAGCGTGGATAGAGATGACGAGTCTGCACAGCACAATGGCAATGGCAACAGCAATGGCAACGGTTCCCTGGGGCTTGACTTGGGCGCGAATGGAAAGTAGCTTTTTTTAGTCTGGCTCGTTTTTCGTGCTCTGGTTTCCCTGAGTCTGCATATTTAACCCTTGCGAATGCCTGCTTGTTTCTGTGGAGTTTTGTTCATTTGTCGAGATATACCTCGTTGTACAGAAATTTATCGTTTATTGATACTTTTCACAGCTTTCCCAGCCATCGGATCTTGGATCGAAAAACACGAATTATATCACAACAGAACTACAACAAACAGATGTAACAATACGATATAACTTTCCGCACACTTATCATCCCTAATTTTCCTCTGATCCTCCTCCGGCCTTCGTCTCTGCAGGGATGGCGGATACGGACAAATGACGGGAAGAGTTGGATGCGTGGCCCTTGGGCGCAGGATTTTGGGACGAGTTGGGTGGTTGGGAGACAGGAGACCCATTGGATGCAGCTGCCATACGTTGGTCGAGCGCTTTGAGCGCCATGGCCCTGTCGAGTTCACTACCACGTTAGCCAGGGTGGGTCAGATGATTAGCCGATTAGAGCGTACCTCCTTCGTTCCGCCTCAGCGCGTGCTCCGCCTGGCAAAGGCGCATATCCCCCATTGTTCAGTTCAAGATCATCGTCTTCAGGTCCTGATGAGCCCGACGGATGGACGAGTTTGAACCGCACGGCGTTATCGTATACAAGCGATGCGATAATCGACACTGGTTTACTGGCGTAGGATTGTCAGAATATACTCTAGTGAGGGCGTATGCGGACTCACTGGGCAAATGGTGGGAACCAATTGATGAACGCAAAAGTTTCGCTGCGGTCTCCATGGGTTGTTACTCCGCCTAATGAACCCTCTAGAACGGTGCGTTTGTAGAAACGGAGCCACACCCATGATACGACTGTCAAGGCATTAGGTAAATCTGGGAGAGAATGAAATAGAGGGTGTGAACTTACGCCAGCCAAATTGGATTAGGATAAACGGTGCCTGATACCCAATAATGCACATAATGTTGGAGAACGTAACGTACGCCATGGGGAGACTCTAAAGTCGGCCAGAACGTAATCATGGTTAGGGTAATAGCGCGAACAATTCTGCAGTAGATGGCGTACTTTGACACGCATCTTGAGAACGCCGAATAGTTGTACTTGATGTTCTGGGATGAGTTGCGTAAAAGCAACCAGAATGCCAACTTGCAGAGCCGATTGTCCACGATATACCATGCCAAAACTGAAATAATGGTTAGACAGCGCCTGCGAACCATACGAGCTGGACTTACAGAAATAGATCCGCGTTCCCAAGTACGATATACTCTATCCACGACAATCCGACCGCAATGACGTTTGACACGACGACCGTAACGAAAATAAATTTAGCTGTCTCGATTGATCCCCATAATCTTTCTAAATATCGCAGAGATGGAGGAACAACCAAGAGACTTAGGAGAAGCTGGGCATTGTGTACTTAGCAGGCATAATCTGAGTGTTAGTTTAGGGCTAGCTTACCTCTATCACACGCGTCTCGACAAACATGGAAGTGAGGAGCGTCCATGGATACCAGAACACAGATCCAGGGAGAACGACGAGATAGGGAAAATGGTCAGGACCAGCCCAGTTTGTCAGTGACCGTTCTATGGTGCTTGTAGGTCAGGTTTTGGTGTAGAGCGTTGTAGACGATAGACGCACCAGTTGATGGAGGAGCATAGTAGCTCCCCATTATATATCCCAGCGAAAAGACAACCGTGCATGCTGTGAATATTTTGGTCGTGGGTGGTGTTTGCTGTATGATCGTGAGTGGACTCGTGAGGAGAGCCATGGCAATGGCTTAGTGTAATAACCTATATACGCAGTTGAGCATATTGGCCAAATATATCTCAAAATACATACTTTTTTCCGACCAGGCAACCGAAAGCTGCGGGGGCGAATTCATGTTTCTGCCAATACATTAAAGCCAGAAACACTGACCCAAGTATTCCAATAACCAGCTTCTCAACACTACAAAGCCCTCCAATTGAGTGTGAGGAGGTCGCGCGTACGTCGGAAAATCGACCCTTGAGGATGCGCGTGAGTAGCCCGGGAAAGGAACAGTCCACACTTGCTAAGCGCTGTTCCCATGAGAATCAGTCACGTGAGACCGTTTGTTTCTCACCCCGCCACCACGTTTGTTTACCAGCACGCTTCTTGCTAGATCTCGTTCAGCTCTCCGAGTGTGCTTTGGCGCATTATGGTATGCCACAGCAACTCGTGTCTAATCATTTCGATCCTCTAATCAATTACTGTAATTAATAGAGTGACGCCTACGACTTTCGTCCGGGAGGTTCTCTCAAGTTGAAAGGCGGAAGCGAGAAAAAGTGAGCAAATTACTTCCTCTTTGTGTTTTACTATTTACTAAATACTGCTTTTTCAGGAAAAAGCATAAATCATCCTCTCACAAGTCCTCAAAAAAGACCATTGTAGGAGATGATGTGGTTGCCAAAGGAAAACCGACCGAGCCAAAGGAAGACAGAGACTCTCCGGCCGCTCCTGGGAGTAGACATGACTCACCGGCGGCCACTTCCTCGAGCAAGCCGTCCAGCTCCAAGACCCCTGCAGAGCTGAGGTTCGAGGAGACTCAACGAAAGAGGGTGAGGTGGATTCACCCATTAGTTTTCGAGCTGGTTTTCTGACTTCTCATGAAGCGCATGGAACGCGTGTCCAAACTTGCATCTCAGACTCACAAGGATCGAGTCCACGACTTTAACTCGAAGCTCGAGGCGCTCAGCGAGCATCACGACATTCCCAAAGTAAGCGCCCCCACCCCAAGACACCAAACCGGCACTCACCACCAGATCTCTAGGTCGGACCTGGATAAGACTTGCTTCACGCCGCACACTTTTACGGCTTTTTGTTTCAAACTTGCTCTCAGTGCTTCCCAGTTGGCAAACTCGGGCATCCTATGTCTGATCTGTACACTCCTAACAGAAATAGCAATGCACTTTCAACTCTATTTTCAACCGCTGCACGCTGCATCTTGTGGTTCTCTACACTAATTCTTTCACACCGGTATGTACCATCAATCGGCGCACCAGCCAATTTGCTATTCCTTTTTTCCTACGCCCCAACCAGCGCGCTACACTAACCTGTTGGTCGCAGTTTCGCCCTTTCTCGAAACGTTGATGGTTCGGGGCGCTCATTCCTGCGACTACGTATCGAACCATTGTTCATATGAGGATATCCTATGTCTGGAACCGAAGCGTTCACGAAGTTCTACGATTCACCCCGGGCGTCTTTTGAGGTACCATCAATCGAGAAGCATATTGCGCGTCGTTTCTCTATTATACATGACACCTACGTGCAAGATGCCCATGAATCCAGCCCCCAGACAATCCGACCTCGGTGCATATTTTTTAGGCGCGTCCCGTGCGGAAAAGGATGAGCGACCCTTGTGATTCTTTCAGCGCCTAATGCTTGTCAAACATGGATTGCCGCCTACCCACAACCATGTGCATGCTACAAAGCCATGCGGACATGCCTCACCAAGACCGTATCGCCGCCCACCAGCAGCCCAACCCAGAACCCAGTCACCAGGACTCGATGGCTAGGAATCGCACTCAAATCCAACCCGCTTCTGATTCGCTTGCTTCTATGCTGCGAGCTGGGTTTGCCTATATTACTACTCCGAGCATCCCGGGCAATATCTGACCACCACACCGAGTCTTCTGATAAAAGGTTCCCTATACCATATCTCCACATGCAATCAACGTTTTCGGCGCCAAGACCAATCTCGCCAATGATTGAGCTCCAAGGAGCGCCGACGTCCACATGCTCCGCCCGGAAAGAAGGTTCAAAATCAGAATCATGGTGCCGACTCATCAAATTGTTGGTGATGCAGGAGAACTCACGTGTGGTGGGAGCATCCCTACCTAGTCGGATTTACTCCAAATAGATTTCATCTTGCAAAAGCTTAATGAACGACCACATGCCTCTGCTCCATTCGTGCACACCGCCTTTGCGCTCTCGAGATACTTTGCCGAAATGCCCAGGATGCCATACGATACGCTAACTGAATCGAAAAGCATAAATAGCCAGGGTGTATGCTGCAGGAACCACTCATCCCCTTTTACTCTTCGTACTACCACCCAACATGTACTTCTCTATCCGATCCACCTTCACCGCCGCATTCGTCGCGCTCCTCGCCGCGACCTCTGTGTCCGCCGCTGCCGCTCCGGTGGTTCCCCATGGTCCTCCTATGGTCCCCCGTGGCTGCTCGTGCAAGCCAATCGGTAATGGCGAATACATCTGCATGGGTAGCACCTGCCCGTAATCTATGGTAAGCCTGGCCAGGTCGAAGATTTGGACTTCGAAACTCACAGCAGCGTTTACTTGATAGCTCCTCGATCAGTTTGCTTGGGAGGTGTGGGGTTCTGAAACTCATTTCTTGCAAACTTGATTTACAACACGTTGTTTTAACTATCATTTTGATTTGCAAGATTGAAACCCGCGACTTACACATGAGCCGTAAAGGTGCAAAGAAGCAATCGCTATTGAGACTCTGCCACATTATATGCATATGCGTAATCTAAGAAAAAAAAATGATATTCCAGTGTGGGCTATGTCTGATCATCTAGATTGTGTGAGTCAAAGCATATTGTTTATTTCTTAGGCCGCCCCAACGAAGTAGCGCAAACAAAGCCCGCCTTTAATCACGTGACAATACTCCAAAGTCTGACACGAGTCAAAGCTATCATCAATTAGAATAGAGATATTCAAAAATGACCATGCAGCATACTTCCACAACTTATTGGAGACTACACAAAGCTAAGCTACCCTTAATATCTTAACTTCATGAATTTATGGTGTGTTTGGATAAATCCACGTTTGCTCGTGGTATCTGAGCTTCTTCGGCCCAGGCAACAGATTTATGATAGCGGTACGTGCACCGTCTTCTTAATCCAGCTTATCCACGATTATAGATATGTATACTCGGCGTGATCCTAGAGGAGCTTCGGTTCAATGCACACACGCCGATCCAGCTCTCGTGCATATCGAATAGACGATTTGGCACAATAGTCTCCCGCTGCAGCATTTGCGACATAAGGTAGGCAAAAATCTCGGAGTTTGCTTTCTCGGGCAGATAAGATCCTGATTGCCGATGCGCATATACGCATATACGCACTATTATGGCAGTCCTGTGCTACCTTCTTCGCCCTATCAGACGCCCAAGTCAGCCTAGTCTTCTGATGCGTAGTCCATTTAATCCATAGGTCCGCATGCGAAGAATCAACCTTATACAGATAGCTCGGCTTCAACTATGAATTGAGCTCCCAGATGCACCAGAGACCATATGCTCAGCTCAAAAGAAGGGTAAGGAACTGTTCTAATTTGTTCATTTATCACACTAGTTATGATATGGAAACCTCTGCATAACGTGTCAGCTATCCTCTCAGAGCGGATTCGCTTGACTTGGTCACCAAAGGTCAGCTCGGGGTCGTGTTGCATGTGTACCCAGGATCATCTGATGAGAATTAGCTGCCTGTACGACAGGAACAGGTGCGGGCAAAGTAGTCATACGCTCATTCTGTCCGAATGTACAGATTATTTCACAAGAAACCGTGATAGATTCCCACCGTTCAAGTATAAATAAACCGATTAGGGTGTGGGGGGAGTTGGCTCACCCTGTTTTCTAAAAACTTACTCGCACTGGAATGTATTTCTCTATCCGATCCACGTTCGCCGCTGCAATCGTTGCGCTGGCTGTCACAACCTCCGTACTCGCTGCTCCAACCCCTATTACCTCCGGGAATGCCAACATTCTCCCTCGGTGCCAGTGCCACAAGATTGGCGACGATTGGATCTGTTCGGGCCAAGGTTGTGTGTGACTTGTAGTGAGTTGATCTGCATATTGAACCACCTGGCTGCCTGATAACGGTAGTTCTGCAAGTCGTTTATGAGTAGGGGTTGGAGTTTAAATTGCACTTCTTTCAGCTTTTTGGCGCTAATGTTTAGCATGGGAGATAATCAAACTGTTTAAATGCCACTTTCTTCTTGGTTTAGGCTCTTCAATCAGCCATAATAAATGCCCAAGATCGTTCTCTAGGTTCAAGCAAAATACTCTCATAAGACACGTTGTACGAGGTTCTGTCTGGCTGTGCTATGACTTTCGTAGCGGGTTTGTACCTATAGCAAATAAAACCCGCTCCGTTCTGGTACGTAAAAACGCACCCAACCCACCCTGTGGGTACTAGGTAGGCATATAATATGAAACATATATAGATGCTGTATAATAACTTGCAAGTGATGAAAAAAATCTGGTAAAGTCTTTGGAGTCTGCTCACTAACTTGGGTGTGTTTAAAAACAGTAAAATGCACTGCTAATCACCTGCAAGTTCCCAAAACTTTGGAGCAAATGACCACGAGACTGCCAAACGTAAAACATAAGCTAGCACGAAAACAAGATACTCAACTTCGATTGGCCAGGAAAACGCCGCTCACTTACCAGATTTGGATGTTGTAACGCTCAAAAGGTTCTATTTGGGCGTGTTGATGCGGACCGCCTAGACTTGGACCATCGCTTATAAGCCACAGTCGTAAAGTGGCGGCAGCGAACCTCTCGTCGTCTCATCCTTTCCACCACATCCCTCGAACTATCAAACGCTCTGACCATAGCTTCGCACCTCTACTATCTAGCAGATCTACAGTTCTACATGGCGCTTGAGTTGGATCAGGTCCTGGCAGCCAACGTGCCAGAGGACAAGCCAGTCGAGACAGGAGTATACGACTCTCACAAGCCTGAGGTAAGGCTTTAGAAGAGGAAAATCCATGTGTTCAAATATCGATGATATCACTTTTGTAGGATGATCAAGCTCGGCTACTGAATGTATGCACTGCTTCATGCGATGTTAGACTTTCCAACCACGGCGCCACCCACCTCATAGACCCGCTACAATCCTATATGACATCCGACAAACCTATTTACTACTGGACGCTAGATCAAGCTCGTATTGTGGAAAATATGCTTTCTAAGATGATCATGAATCGATCACAGCTAGCTGCCCGAGGAGTCGCAGCAGACATCCTGGATCTGCTCTGTCCAGAATTCTATGGCTTGGGCGTAAACTGGGCCTGGATGCCAAATGCCGAGCATGTCAGCGGCACTCCTAGCGTCATAGTACTTAGCTACGAAATAGAGCAGGACGAAATAACAAGTGTACATTTACGAGATGTTTGGAGCGGGGATGTGCTGTACGATGTTCTCATTGGACAAGCCTCAGTGCCGAATTCAGAGAGCCACGGTGGCGGTATCCAGTAAGCTAAAATAAAACGCATAATGTCAATGAATCTGCCTTGATGATAACTGTACCTAGCCGAAAGCCACTCTCCCATATCCAAATGGACCTTGCTCGCATTCTTACGTCTCAGACATACATCGTTGGACACAACGTCTGCGATGGACTCCGTGCTCTTCGTATTGCTCACTCCCGTGTGATTGACCTGGCAGGCTTCAGTTCGCTCCCGAGAAACATATCTGAGGGAGAGTTGAAAGGAACGGAGGGTGTGGAGCTCGTCAAGGAGTTGATATTGTAAGTTCCCTTGTGGAATATGCTTCCCAGTTTGCAACTGACTCACCTTAACATCAGACCTAAGTTTCCGACTGAATGAGCTAAACCAATAAGCTTGTTCATTACGGTTATGCACCCGGCCATTTGCAATGTTTCCATATTTTTGACCATGTATTCATTATCTGATCAGTTCGCTTATGCTAATTTAGGCCCGTAGAGCATGTATTTACTATGTAGTGTGTTAATTGGCAACGTAGTGCACCTGAGATAGCTGAGTTTGATATTGCTTCGTCTTAATGCCTAGATCCAATCGAGTATGTTTATCTTTAAGCCAGGGATGATCTAAGATTGCACGCCTCCCTAGTTAAAAATAACACACAACCCACTCTATCTGGAATAAATATCTACAAAATGTTACACAGACGCATAGAGAAGATGAAGGCACGTTATTCAGCATGCATTACGATGCGATAACCTCTTGTAACCAGCCTACACAAATCTTCGCAACAACAGCGCTATGATCTACCTAGGGCGTTAGACAGGAGCTTGAGGCGGACGAACAGATTACACTCACTAATACAAAACGCGTGCGGTACATCATCGTCCCGCACTACAACCTTGTCTGCATCTAGCATCCTCTTGACACTTTCAACTTCCTCTCCAACCCATTCGTCCTTGGCCGCAAAACATGCATATGTCCGGGATCGCTCTCGTTCACAGGTCGCTTGGACGGTCGAAGGCGCGCTACCAAGTGAACCTATAGTCTTCATTTCGTCGTGCGCCATGGTCAACGCCGAGTAGACCACTTGAGGCGAAGTTATAAGTGACTTGAGAACAGCAATTTGGGAAGATGGGAAGTTGTTGAATTTGGGAAGATAAGGAAGAGAGTGTGGGACTAAGGAAAAGGGTGGGAAAGTCAAGAGGCGAGTGAACGAAGATACAAGAGTTGGGATTGGCCGGTGAAATAACCACTATGTTCAGTCTGATTAGTATGAATCTGCCTGGTGAAGTAAACCTTACTCACCGACAACTTTCGTCCATTGGGTGTAGACGCAATATTGCTAACCGTCGGGAATAGTAGAAAGGCAGCGGCTACGGTATTAGGTCGCGCATGCATGGCCTAATTTGACTTAGCGCTACGAGCATAACGCAAGGTAGTAAAAAAAACATACCTGCGTTATAATCCAGGCGCCGACAGAATGTCCTGCAAGTACCACTTTGATGTTTGGCCCGTACGTATCTCGAATTGAGTCATATATCTCGATGGTACTCGCAACCTGGGCCTCCAATCCAACAGACCATGGAGTATTCGTTGTTGGTGAGAGGGTAGGCGCATGCCCTATATGACCGCGGACAAGGATTTCAAGTCGTGTTCCTCCGTGGTTTATATCCTGGTGCACATCATCAAGGAATTCGGTGTAAAACTCGACAAGCCCAGGGTTTCCTGTTATGTATGAGTTAGGACAGATAAAAGAATAGACATCAATCTGACTCGCCTGGGATAAACAGAAGCACGATATCTGGCGTTGATTGTTCCCCTTGGTCGTTGAAGCTTGGCCACCATTCAACGTCGGCGCTTCCGACGAGCGGTGATGAATCGTGCGAATATGTAGCAGAATAATGAGCAGGACTTGAATTTTGAGTCTGTTCCCCGGCTCATGGAGTTTAGCTGGCGCAATGCAATGGGTTTGGAGAAGGATAAACCTTCTGGTGGGTAGCCTCGCGGAGGAATCGAGGAAATACAGCCATGTGTGACTAGTAAGCTAGAATTGATTTTTCTTGACGATTTGCAAGGCGGTGCAGAGAGACAAATCAAGAAAACTGTAGAGTCAGACTTTCTCAAATTTAAGGAAGCCAAGCTGGAGTAAATTCGGTGCCGGTCGTGGTCAGAAGTGCAGCACAGGTTAGGACCTGTGTACATGTAATCATGACTGGGTGGTGAACTTTGATCGACCACATGTTCAAAAGGTGTGCTCCTGTGCCCAACTGGCGGACCCCTGAAGGATCCCCCTGGCTAGCACACTTGCGATTACCATACGTTCTAGTATCAACACATACTTTCTAAGCCACCTTTGATCCATGTCGTTATCTCCAGAGGCAAAACGACTCGCTATTGCAGCAACTGGGGCTGTTGCCCTCGCTTTGTTTGCCGCTCGCCTTCGTGGACCAGTTGAACAGTTGGTGAAGCGCGGATTAGTAGACGAGCCAGAAAAAATAGGAAGCTTGGCAGGCTGTAGTAGTGATGGCATCTCCAACCTGCAATCCAAAGAGGAACACGAATACGATTTCGTCATCATAGGCGGTGGTATATAACCGTTCATCACTAAGATTTTGGTGATTGGCTCAAGATATCTCCAGGTACTGCTGGATCTGTTCTTGCCGCACGTCTTTCGGAACGCTCGGACTATAAAGTATTGCTGCTCGAAGCCGGAACGAGGCAAGCCGATACACATATCAGATCATTATATCCCTAACGAAACTTAAACAGTGGTATTGCTCTCGATCTTTCTGTCGTACCAGTTGCCTATGGCAAGCTGTTCAGATCAAAGCATGATTGGTCTCTCGATACTGTAGCCCAGCCCAACTGCGATGATCGTGAACTGTTCTGGTCCCG
>JAYRCO010001203.1:0-11817 GCA_037042815.1 Ceratobasidium papillatum | reverse complement strand
ATTTCATATTTTTGAATGGCTTACCTTTCTGGCACTTTTTTTCAAAACTCGTCTAGGAACGCTAGACGCGGCGGTAGACTGGGCGACTTCATTGATGGTGTTGATATCCGACAACTGCCCATCTCTGTATGAATTGATAATCGACTTTGACGACGAAGAGATATATGGAGATCTTGATATCTCCCCCGAGTCGATCCTTTCTCCCATGAAAAAGCTGCCTCTGCAAAAACTCGATCTTCGATATGCCATCTTGTGTTCGAACTGGGAGCTGATACCTCAAATCTGGGGCAAGCTCAAAGTCCTAAAGCTACACAGGCAACAGGCAACACCCAAAGAATTGATCTGGTTCTCCAAACTCCCTGCGCTTGAGAGTTTGGTCGTGAGCCTGTCGCTGGGAAAACGTTTACCGAAACTGGATCATGTGGCATCCAAGCACCCCAACCTTCACTTTTGCACACTCCGGAGCCCCTGCGAAGCCGACATCGATGGTGATATATATGTGCTTGCTCGGTACGTTGTTATCATCTAACAAAACGATACAATATATCCACTTACCTCTATAAAAAAAGCTGGCTACTTTCCCTATGGCCAGGATTGAAATCTGTTGTATGGGCAGATGATTGGGACAGTGATTACGACAGCGAATACCAGCCTAGAAAACCATTTTCACACGAACCTGCTGTAAAGACTGCGGCTAGGACCCTCAGCAGCATACTTGTACACCTTCGGGAATTAGCCAAGACAAAGTCACGTCTTGCTGCAGAGGCTTATGGTGAAGATGCGCTGGAATTGTTCTCTGAGGGCCCGTGAAAAACCTTCAATACTAATCAAACTGCGGCTAACTGTGGCTTTTAGTATTTTATCCCTAAATATATGCACCGCTTCGTTCATCCTTTACCAAGACCCAGGATTTTCTTTACATCAAGCCTGAGTTGTGTATCAGCCGAATCAATTCAGACGAGTAGCCACAGCTATCAAAGCGTATGCACAAATTCGTATACAAAAGAGAGAAAAAAAGATCTCGCCAAAAGTCGAAACCCAAAAAAGGAAAATGAGAGTCGAGTTGTCATACACGTGTGTATTAGATGGAGTTGGGCAGAGAGAGGGAGAGAGCGTGGTGGTGTCCATTTATCTAGAAAAGAGTAACAAAGTTGCTCGGGAACACCGTACGTCCGGGTATACGACGTGTATCATCGAGCAAGACGCCATGCCACCATCCGTCTTCGGGAGTGGACGTAACGGCGATGATATCCCCTTCTTGGAAATCGAACTCTTCTTCGATCGATGCGGTATAGTTGTACATCGCTTTGACTAAATTTCCGCACATTTAGTTTCAGAACGCTGACATATCACTTGATCATGACTCACCATAAAACAAAACACCACTTCCGTCTTCCAAATACTGCCCAGTCGGAGGTGCCCCACCCTGAACGTTACCCTGCTGTTGTTGAGGAGGCAAAGGTGACGGCGTGCGAGTCATCACAGGTTGTTGCTGCTGCTGCTGTGGGTTGGGACTAGGCTGGCGCTGCTGATTATACCCAGGTTGATTATATTGGTTGGGAGGGGGCTGCTGCTGCTGTGGTTGTTGCTGCTGAGGATAATATCCACCAGCGGAAGGAGGAGCAGGCGAGTACGGGGACTGCTGGCCGTTGGGATATTGCTGGTACATCGAGTGCTGTTGTTGAGGCGGCATGCCGTGCTGTTGAGGAGCCGGAGGCTGTTGTTGGCCGTACGCGTTGGGGGGAGCAGGAGATGTCGCGCCTCCATACATTCCACCCGGCCCGGGAGTCTGCGCGCCGTACCCAGGTTGCTGCCCATAGTATGTCGATTGGGGACGTTGTTGAGGAGGCATCTGTTGTTGCTGAGGCGGGATCTGCTGTTGTTGCTGCTGTTGTTGGGGCGGAGGCTGCTGCTGTTGTTGCTGAGGCGGAGGCTGCTGACCGTACTGCCTCGCATACGCCTCGGCCATCGAGTCCTGCGCCACATGCCCACTCGCGTCCAACGCGATCCCAAACGGCGACGGGCTTGTCGCTCCGCCTTGTTGTTGCGGGTACGGATTCGGCTGTCCTCCAGGTTGTCCCTGGGGTGGATATATCCCAGAGTGCCTTCGTTGGGGCTGTTGCTGCTGTGGAGGAGCAATCTGCTGCTGCTGTTGCGGGTGTTGAGGCGGAGCAGGACTCGGGCTACGTCTTGCACCAATACCCGCATACCCCTCTCGTGCGGGACTAGGCGACCGTGCAGGTGGACCTTGTTGCCCTCCAGGCCTGCTCACGCTCAAACGCCGTTCGTTTGGCAACGCCTGTCCGTACCGCGATACTACATCTTCCACCGCAGTTCCCTGTCCTGCATTAATACTCTGTCCACGCGGACGCATAAACTCGGCTGTCGGACTCGCTGCAGCGGGCGTCGTAGGACGAGACGGATGGCCCCCGACGACCGCTTCGGCCGAATACTGGTAATCCCTGTTGAGCGCCTGGGATTGAGCATGAGCGTGTTCGGCGGCTGTAAACGCCCCCGCAGGGGCTTGAAGTGCGCCTCCTGGCCCCCGACTGGGCATCGTGCCTTGCCTCGAACCTGGACCAGGGCCAGGCGTTTCCATCGTACCTCGCCGGGTGGGGTTACGACCAGGTGCAGGTCCACCACTACGTAAATTCGCAAGCTGCTGTGCGAGTGGATCGGTTGAATCTCCGACTGCGGCTGGCGCTGCTCTTCCGACTCCTGGCTGCACAGAACCTATGCGGCCCATCATGCCTGCGTTTTGAGGATCGGCGCTGGGGTCGACGTCGTATGCGTTTTGACCAATCTTGAGCATCGTGCGTTCTTGTTGGTTTGGTGTACCCGGTGCCTGACCTCCTTGTCGGTTCACCATCCCGGGGAGAGGAACACTTCCTGCGTGTGGAGGATGCATAGCTGGAGAATGTGGTGGTGGTGCAGGCGTAGGTACGGTTGCCGTACGGGGTGGCTGCTGGTGTGGCTGTTGCTGTTGCTGCTGAGGAGGGCCATGTCCGTTGACAATGCTCGCCGGAGGCTGTTGAGGCGCCGAATCCCTCCTCGCACGCGACGTCGCTCGACTCGTTCGTCCGTCTCCGCCACCCGAAACACTCTCTGCCCTTCCACGCCGTCCACCAGCTCCGACTCCCGCCTGGTTGACCGGCTCTTCATCCTCTGGCTCAGGAGGCGGCGGGGGTGGTTGGCGTACAGGGACCGGTCGAGACGAGTTGCGTATAAATTTGGCAGGACGTGCGGTCTGTTTGTATGGTGTACCATCGTGATTCTGGTACGAGATGACTTGAGGAGGGTTCGGGATGTCGTGGCCGGTACCATAGTGGGCGACAAAGTATTCCATCTCCTTTTCCGTGTCGATGGATTCGAGTGCTATCCTGATCTTTTCGCATGATTCGTCGTCGGCGACGCACACTGTTGATATACTGTTTGCGTAGTTCCACATGTTGTCCTTCATAAACTCGATTCGCTCGTCCTCTAAATCTTGGCATTGCTGTCAAGGACATCAGTACATTGAGCAACCACGCTACGATCAAAGACTCACATCACAAAACTGCTTCCATTCCTTGTCCCACTTTTGAGTCGTATCAGTCAGGGCACGCACAAAGTTCCCAAACTCGCGTTCGTTGATCTTGACCGTCTCCTGGAGTTTATCAAGCTTGACATGAAGCTTATCCAACTCGCGTCCTTGGACGAGCGCAGATTGACCCGTAAAGGCATTAATCTTGATACAATCACTCTCGTATTTTTCCCTAGTTCGATTCACATGGTTCTCCTGTGTTTGTTTAGTCTTGAACAACTTCTCGACGGGCGCTTGAATCTACAAACATATGACATCAGTCAGGACTCGGGCCGGCTCCGAACTCTTGAACATGGACTTACGTTCTTCTTGTGCGCAGCCTGTTTGTTGATAAAGTCCCCAATAGGTACTTCCAAGTCTTTTTTCATCTGTCCAGCTAGGGCCAAGTGCGAGTTGGCTTGTTTATCGGTTTCGAGCCGGAGCGCGTCGAACGAGTTGCGTAGTTCTCTGTGTATCAAGTTCAGAAATTGAGAGATAAGTTGACAAGACGCGTCACGTACCCTATCTCGTCTCGTCCGAGAGCCGTCTTGGCTAGTTTCTGTAGTCGCTTTGCGTAATCCTCTTCAATTAGCGCCCTTAATAGCGTAGTGATTTAGCTCGAATGACCTCATGACCCGCCATCGCCAGCTACTCACCGTTCTTTCCAAAACGCTCTGAGCTCTTCCGCAGTTCTCGTCGCCCCTCTCATGCGGGCAAACAACACGTCTACACCGCCATCTCCAAGTCCCCAGAAGGAATTACAAAAATCAAGTGTATTATCGTTCGCCTCGGGTGGGTATTCGCGGGCATAGCGCGAGAGAGAGGTAGTACTTGCTTGACGACGTGTCGACATCGTCTAGTTCAATAGCACTCTCCAACAGCAGAGTAGCAACAAGCGGGTGGTGGTGGTGGAGATGAAGTGATGTTGCAAGTCCCGTTGTGGCTGTGCTAAATCTAGATTCCAGGACAGCAAGGGAAATGTTATTCGAATTTAACGTTTATCGTAGTGCATAGCTTTGACGACGCAGTAGTTTTCTTCTTTTTTCTTTGGATGATGTGTATTCATTTTTACGCGCATGATTATCTAGAATGACCCTATCCTCTGCTGTACCCTGTCCCGCACGGTGTTGAACGCGCTCATGAGCGTTTGCTCGTTGATGACGATCTCGGACACGTCTGCGCGTGGTCGACTCACTCGGGACGCAATCACAGGTCCTTCGGTCTCGATAATAACCCTGTGACCATACGTAAGAACGACAACAGTTCCTATAGCTGATACGACTCACCCATCATCAATAGCCTCGTCCAATGCGAGCAACGTCAAATCTAGGTTCTCCAGAATCGCGCGTTTCTCGACTTGTCCTCGAAGCAGAAGCGAAAGCGAGTCGGTAAACCCGGTGAGAGCGTTGTGGATCATCAGTTCGTTTTCTGTTGCTGGGCTGATCATGTAGAAAATGAGGTCGAGCGAGTGTTTGTACACTGCGAGGTATCCTTCGTAGAGGATAATCTCTCCTAAATGCAAGGGGTCGTAAGACATGTCCGTTCTTTGGAGTTGCGATAGGACTTACCTCCCGGCTTTTTTGTTTTCTCCCATAGCCCCTTTTCAAATGCCCGTTGCTCCTTCATCCCGTTAAATATTTTGTTCCCTGTGTCCAAGCCTGGTGGGGGATGCCTCGGTTTGTAATACTTGGCAAGTACCCTGTTTCCATCGGTGTCTAGTATAAGGAACGCAGCCGTTGAATAGAGCGTAAGATTGGACTAGACGAAAAACCCTGTTAGTCTGATTAGTACTTGTGTGGCATTTAGACTCACCATGGTAGAGCAAGCGACGTGTAGACAAGCGCTAGAGCCAAACCCAAACAAATGTATAACGTCATCAAAGCCAATTTAATTCAGGGCTAAATAACCTTCCCACTTCCTTTCTTATCCTAGTCCTTTTGTCACTCCACTCCGACACCTCGGCATCTGTTTGTTTTGTTTTTCACACACATGGACTCCAATATGCTTCAGCCTGAGCCTAACCGAGTTAAAAAGAAGCGGTCGTGAGTGGTGTTGTTCATCCCTCTCTCTTCTTACGACTCGGCTTTTTAATTTCTTACATTTCCCTCTTTTTTAGTTTCTTGTCTCGTTTGGGATCTGCGATCTCTCGTTCTCGGTCTCGCTCTCGTTCTAGGTCTCCTACGCCTACGCCTACGCCTACTCCTATACCGGTCTGATAATCCAACTTGGGCTTTGCTAGCTCACTCTAACTCTTTGACTGGTTCAATTCAATCATGAATACTACACTACTCCTTACGGCTGTCATTCTCTACTTTATAAATCTGGGCTGCGCCCTTCCTATCCGTCGTCAGATTTCTAATAAATTCGTCGTCGCACAGTACGTCCCTCTCCTTCACCTCATTGCCTGATCTAATGTGCTTGTAGTTTTATGGTCGGAAATACATTTCCCTATACGAAAGAAACATGGCTCGCAGATGTCAGACTGGCTTCTGCAAACGGTATCGATGCGTTCGCTCTCAACGTCGGCTCAGACGATTGGCAGAAAGACAGAGTGGACGATGCGTTTAACGCTGCAGAGGAATCTGGAACTGGGTTTAAGATGTTTATGAGCTTTGATATGAGGTGAATCATCCTTCCTCCCCTTTTCTTCCACTTGTGAGACTAACTTATGAAAAATTAGCGTAAACTCATGCGCAAGTCCATCGGACGCTACACCCCTCCGCGAATTCATAACGAAATACGCATCCCACCCCGCCCAGTTCAAATTCAACGGCAAAATCTTCGCTTCGACTTTTGCGGGCGAAAGCTGTACGTTTGGCGCTGCGACACCCGAAGACGGGTGGAAACAGCAGTTTACGGATCAGTTGACTGGGGAGAACGCTGCTACGTTTGTTCCGAGCTTTTTTATGGATCCTGTTAGGTTTAAGAGCTTTGGAGCTATGGATGGGGCTTTTAATGTGAGTCTCTTGGTATCTTTATGTGAAGGTGGGATGAAGATTGATGTTTGGGTGAATATAGTGGAATGGTGGTTGGCCTACTCAGATCTCTGCTTCCAAGCTTTCTCAAACAATCTCATTTCTGAACTCAAATCCGGCAAACCCAAGCGCAGCTCCCATCCCCGTCCCAGCCTCTCTAACTCCAATCTCCAACGTCGTCTCATCACTCGCCAAACCGCCCGTCCTCTCCAAACGAACGGCCGCAGACGATATTGCATCTAAATTAGCAGCCGCACTCGCAGGATCCATCAACCTTGACTCTGACCGTAGCATCACCGCTAATCTCGGTTTAGGAGGAACCGACGGTGCGGGCAAGGTATACATGTCGAGCGTCAGTCCATGGTTCTATACGCACTATGGACCAGACAGTTTCAATAAGAACTGGATCTTTCGGGCTGATGATTGGTTGTATAATACCCGTTGGGATCAGTTGATCCAGGGACGAGATGGGATTGATATTGTGCAGATTATTAGTTGGAATGGTGAGTTTCGTTCGAGTTCGGTTGAAGGATGGGAGTTTATAACTGTTTGTTGTAGATTATGGCGAGTCGCATTATATTGGACCTATCGAAGGTGCGCAGCCCAATTCGAATGCGTGGGTCGATGGATTCGATCATCAGGGTATGTCGGGTACACCAGTCATCATATGCACCTCACTAATTCCTTTGTGTTTCTAGCCTGGTTGGAAATGACTTCGTATTATGCTACCGCGTTTAAGACCGGGCAATATCCAGCCATCACCAAGGACCAGGTGTTCCTTTCTGCGAGACCGCATCCTGCCAAGGCAGATGCCAGTAATGATCCGGTTGGAAAGCCGACTGATTTCGAACTTGTGAGCGTACCTTACTGATTTCCTTAGTCTTGGCTTAACTGACTGGACTCGCTATGATAGACTGAAGATAACCTCTGGGCAGTCGTCTTTGCCGCCTCGTCAGGCAAACTCACGCTCTCCGCAGACCCTTCCAAGCCCCAAACATTCGACGTCCCAGCTGGGGTATCTAAAGTCCAAATTCCGCTCGTTCCTGGGCAGGGTATCGCCGCGACCTTGACGCGAGATGGTGCGACTGTTGTTGACATGAAACCCGATTTTCTGTTCAATCCTAATCCTGAGACGTATAATTACAATGCTGCAACGTTTGTCGGGAGTGCTGAATGAGGTTGTTTTCAGTGTTTGCTTTCGGTGTTTGAGAATCCATAATTTCTTGTATCTATAGCTTGAAGTAGTTGAAATAGCTTATTCGCCTCGAAGGCATATTTTAGTTAAATTTGTTATCAATACGGGCTCATTTGCTTATTGTATGCATTAGTCTAGATATACTTGTGGGTAATAGTTCTTGAATATGATAGATCATTGCTCTACCGGATGACGTATTGAAAGTTGTGGATGGGTTTCACAAGAGATCAGGGATTCATAAGACGCTTGACGGATATACTTTGACTCGGCCTGAAACTGTGGGTGGAAGGAAGTACGAGCAGATGGGATGAAGTTTGGACAAGGAGAGCGACGTCGACGATTAGGATCTAAGGCCGAAGAACCTCCTTGGCTACTTGTATTAGCAATGTTATTGTGTAGCACCCTAAATAATAGCTAGATTAAATAATGGAGTACTGGGTACATTAAACTGATTTGGAGACTATATGCGGATTACACAGCCACCTCCACTTCAACCTCGCTGATGCATGTGAAACGATCCGCAAGAGGTTATAAGAGCACTCATGAGTCATTAGCATTGACCACTGCAGCCCCCAATTCCCACATTGTCTGAGATTGGTTTCAATATTTTCTACTTCAATCAACATGACAGTACCACTGATCAAACTGAACACTGGGGCCCAAATCCCAGCCGTTGGACTCGGGTCAGTTTCTTGTAGTGACTAGAATTTGTAAAATTGATACAAGTTGCTGGCGAATCAGGTGTTGGATGGGAAGTCCTGGCGGAGGTGAAGAGGCGTATGAGATGGTCAAGCTTGCATTGAAACTTGGATATCGTCATTTCGACACGGTGAGTTCTACTCAGCTCATCAGTCGTCTAGATCGTCATTTTACGTTGTTATTACAAGGCAGCTCGATATGGTATGTAGCTATGTTTTCATAAGCCGGTACTGTCTTACCTATAATACCGTTAGGAAATGAAGAGGCGGTCGGTAAAGCTATTCGAGAGTCAGGAATTCCTCGTTCAGAGTTGTTTGTTACGACGAAGCTTATGTGAGTCCTGACATTCTCTTTGAGCTGTATGTTCACTCAATTACGCTATACAGAGACTGGGACCATGATGATCCCGTACGAGGTTTCGAAGGAAGTTTAAAGGCCCTCGACATTGATTACATCGACTTGTACCTTATACATTGGCCGATGGCCCGGCTGGGGGGACGCGAGGGTTCGTTCACTCCTTGATTCGGTTCGAGATTCGGTTCGACAGCACTGCTTTATAGGAAAGGTCTACCAGCCGGACGAGTCGCCAACCTTTGTCGAAACCTGGCTTGGGATGGAGAAGCTGCTTGCGACCGGTATATCTAATTCACATGAACGAACGGGTCTATGGTATTCATGTCGATTTGATGGAAACCTACAGGCAAGCTCAAGCAAATAGGAGTATCGAATTTCAGCATAAAAAACCTGGAGATCTTACTCGAGAAGGCGACGGTCGTACCCGCAACCAATCAGGTAAGTATCTTTCATCGAGCAGTATCTTTCAGAGCTTAATGTAGCTCGCCCCAGGTTGAGCTGCATCCCTGCTACCCTCAACATGACCTCCTGAAATATTGCACATCCAAAGGCATACCCCTTACCGCCTACTCCCCTCTCGGTCAATACAAGTCGCCGTTCTTCTCCGACCCTATATTCGTCGATGCGGGGAAACGTCTGAGTGAATCACTATCCAAGCCGATCACTCCATCTCAGCTAGTCTTGAGCTGGGCAGTGCAACGCGGGACGATCGTTATCCCGAAAAGCTCAAATGAAGGGCGATTGAAGCAGAATATCGATGTTGGTATAATTCGTCATGTATGCTTGCGATTGCGCTAACGAAAGATCGACAGATTATTACCTTGCCGCAAGATATATTTGATATTGTAGACAACTATCACAAGAAACCAGGAATGCACAAGGCCTTGGACCCATATACCTTGCGTGAGCCAGGAACTGTGGGAGGATGGACCTACGAGCAAATGGGATGGAGCCTGGACAAGGAGGGTCATGTCGTCGGCTAAGGATCATTAATAGTGAATGGCTAGCTTTACAATACTGTGCTCCCTAGAAATGGACGGCAGTGTCAGAATACATACTTGAATCACTATTGAGATGGTTCAACATGAGTATACAAAAATTTGCCAAAAGAATTTGGCACTCGAGCTCGAGTAAGCGGAGTTGGACATGATTGTATTATTTCAGAAATGTCGCAGCATAGGACGATAGCGATAAAAACATCAAGGCAGTGTCCATAAAAACAGTGGCAAGATTTGCATACAATGAGGTAGCTTAACCAATTACCTCCTCTACACTCTTCACAAACGCAATGAAAGCAACTACATCAGACCAATTCGAAACCCATCCAAGACTAACCCGTACTACACCAAGCTCCCGCCCAACAACAAGCTCAAGCGATCGCTGAGTTGCACCGGGCTCAAGGATCTCCATATAGGATTCGATCCCGAGTAAGGCAGCCGCTCCTCCTGGGTTACATGCACATCCGGTACGCAAGGCAAAGGTCTGGGCGGTAGGAGTGATGGCCGGTGCCGCATTATCGGTTGAAATGATACGTCCCGACTTGGGTTGTTTGAAAGTGGACTTGAATGCAGGGGCAACAGCTGGAAGATCGCCTCGGTCTTTCCTCGCGGCGAGCGCCTCCACGCGGGAAAGTGGCACAATTTCTCCCTTCTTGTCTATCAGCAAAAATGCCAAGACGTAGCCATGCGGAGGGGACTGCGACGGAGCCGTTGGCGGGCCGGATAATATCTGCATAACGGGCGTACCAGTTTCGCTGTATCGCAACGAGGAAAGCTCGGTATATAGATAGTGATAGAGCGAAGAAAGTCGAAGTGGGAGAAGGTCGATATATTTGGAAAGCATCTCCAGCCCCATGGTGATAGCGGGAAGAACCATGTAATTCAAGGTTCCTTCCTATAAGGATATATGCTATGTGAGCTTAAATTTTCGTTGACCATTCATCAAGAACGCACCTCGAAGCGTGAGCTTATGCATTCAGCAGGAGTTGCAATCACTCCAGGAACCTGGACTAAATCGACAGCTCCACCCGCAAACCACGGTCGCTCCAGTATGTCCAAAAACGAGCGCTTTGCCACCAATGCCCCAACGCCCGTAGGAAACCCGAACATCTTGTAAAAGCTCACAACCATGGCATCAACCTGAATCTTGGACAAGGAGATTCGGGTTGTAGGCGCTAATGCCGCTGCATCGAGTATAGTGTATATTCCACGTGCACGAGCTGCTGGAACGATGGCCTGAAGCGGCGCTTTGTGGTTTGTGAGATTGGAGAGACCTGTAAGAGCCAATAGAGATTTCGAATCGGAGGGTTCTGAAGGCTTGGGAAGCGAGTCTAAAATCCCCTTTCCACGGTGCCAGGATTTCAGCACCAGAGTATCTAACTCTAACACTATGGACTCACCTGTGCCTCTTCTAAATCATATCCTCCATCTTCCAAACAGCTCACGTATCGCACACTCGCTCCGGCCCGTCCTGCGAACGCCCTGATCCCTTGAACGCTATTGTGCGCATCGACAGGTAGCACTAGCGAGCTGTTTGACGTAAAAGGAAAGGACTCTCCCACAAGTTTGAGCCCAGCGGTTGCGTTGGCTGTCCATACGACAAGATATTCGGCTGGATCAGCATCAAAGAAGGCGAGGACAGCCTGTCGAGCTTCTTGGGAATAACGTTCAGACAGCTGGGAGCTGTACAGGAAAAATCATCAGGCTAAGGTTGCAAGCAGGAGGTAGGTCATACGACGAGAAACAATGCACGTACCTCGTGCTCTCTGAATGTGTGTTCCCAAACACGTCGTTCTGAAGTGTTTCGGAGTATGCTCTAACGAGACTCTCGGGATGCTGACTTCCACCCATATAATCTAGGTACACAGCATTCCTGCTAAGCCGCGTGAACTCTCTGGCGCGAAACTCGTCAATGGCGGTTGTCTCGGAGAAGTGTGGGTACGCGCGGAGAAATGCATCGTATTCTAATCGGGAATCTGGAGGCAGAGTGTCGGTGCGAGAGGTAGTCGGTTCCCTCGGCTGTGTCGGTCGTGT
>JAYRCO010001202.1:0-11821 GCA_037042815.1 Ceratobasidium papillatum | reverse complement strand
CCACACAAATCCGGCCGAGTTGTGGCGATGCGCTCGACGAACCTGATTGGATGACACGAGTCACGTGCATCAAAGACTTTATCTTACTGACCCTCCCCAGCCCGATGTCAACGCCTTTTTTCGTGACTCTACATCCACGATTCGAAAATGTCTGGCTCGCATGTCCCCCTAACTGGTACTCTTATGCGGCATAAACGCCTCATCTTTGCAGCTGTCGTAATTTCTAGCTTTATGCTGCTTTGTCTTTCCCAAATTTCAGTTGATTCTACGGCGTGGCACCAAGTTCTGGATCTTGTTTCCTCCAAATCAAACACGCAGCCTTATTCTAAAAATTCTTCGACCAAGGCAACTACTCCTAGGCCTTTGAGGCATCAGTTTGTTGAAGGTGGCCGTCTAAAGGTCACCATGGGAGGGCCTCATCCACTACACAGCCTGATAGCTGATGCTGAGGTTAAATGGAATGATATGCTTGAAGGGTGCGAGACATAATGTTTGACTCAAGCCACTTACTAACGCGTTTCTGTGTAGTCAGAGCGCCACACTGGATGCGGCTATAGAAGAGTACCAACGGCGATATGGTCGCCGGCCTCCTTTTGGATTCGATAAATGGTATATACTCTTGTGCGTGAGTGTATTGGATATGTACTCATATCTCATAGGTATCATTTCGCCCGAAGTGTCGGATTCAAACTTGTAGATGAGGTGAGTAAATGACCTATGGGGCTCGGTTTTGGCTAGGATATTGACCGCTTTCACAGTTTGACCAAATCGACCGAGACATCACACCTCTCTTGGCCCTACCGCATCATGTGCTATTACGCAGGATTGCTGCTGTCTCCACCGAAGAACACGCTTACAATCTTAACATAAAAGATGGCAAACTAACCGTAGGCGGCAAGCTTGCTGGTTGGGAGGTCGCTTCCGACTTCCAAGAACTAGTCTCGGATTTTGTCGCAGACCTCCCAAACATCAAGTTCTACGTTTCAGGCCACGATATGGGCCCTACGATCCTGGCCGAAGATATGCGACTAGCTGTAAACGCTGTTCTAGAACAGGGCCGGCGTAAGCTTTTCCTCGCGCTGGGTGTGCTCAGATATTTATGCATTGGGATTAGGTCTCACTGAAGCTCAAGTTACCAAGCTTGAAACTTTAGAACGCAATCCCCGCCGAGGAGTCACCAATGCTTGCCTTCAAGACCCAACAACCTTTTACGCCTCCGCTCTCCCTGAACGAAACCGGCATACCCACACCTTCATACGAGACCACCGTGCTAGCATGTCATTCTGCACCAACCCTGCGATCTTGAATAACCCTCTCAAGCGACACGGATACTTTGCCTATGATGTTCCCCATCCTCGCCTCGCTTCTCCTTTTTTTGTACAGTCTCAACTTTCGGCCGGAGGTGCAATTCTCCACCCCGCACTGCAAGACTATACCACACCAACAGAATATTTGCGCAAGTTCGGCAACCCGATTGCCTGGGCGAATCGCACCGGGAAAGTGTTTTGGAGAGGTAGGAGCACGGGCGAGGCATTCAACCGGGAACACGATTGGCGGTTCTCTCACCGTGTCCGGCTACACGTACTGGCCAACAGAGACGGGAACTACACCGACCCCAATGTTACGCCAGACGTGGAGTTACTGGTAGAAGACGGCAAGACTGGCGCTGTTCGTGCGGAGAATCATCCACGAGAGGCACTAAACGAGCAATATATGGACGTGAAGATGATTGGGCCACCTATACAATGTGATCAATCCGAGACCGATGATACTTGCCAACAAATGAAAAACGCTTTAGACTGGGGAACGATGGTTGGATGGGAGGCTGGATTGGACCGTAAATACTTGCTTGATGTCGGTATGTGCCTAATTATGGACGACCGGCATAGGTCTCTTATCAACGTATTGTATTATGTAGACGGAAACGGATGGTCCTCTCGTTTTCAGCGACTGCTAGCTTCTGGAGCGTAAGTCTTAGTCTGAGCTCACCTTATATGCTCCTTATCTGAAATGATGCATAGTGTCGTATTTAAGATGACCATATTTCCTGAATGGAACTCCGACTGGTACACATACTTTTTGATATATGTCTCCCTTAATGCTTAATGATTTTTCTCTAGGCTCGTACCATACTACCACTACATACCGGTCCAGACCGATTACTCTGACCTTTATGACACATTTGCGTTCTTCATGGGCGTCCCCGGCGAGAGTCAAGCAGCGCCGGGACGTGATGACTTGGCCCAACAGATTGCTGCACACGCGCGGGAGTTCTCCGTGCGATATTGGAGGTGGGAGGACATGCAGGTCTATGTAAGTACGGCTAGTCTCAAATAACCCTGTGTTTACCGGTTGGTTTAGGTGTATCGACTGCTACTTGAATATGCACGCTTGCTCGCATTTGATAGGGATTCAATGAATCTAGAATGAAGGAGAAATATCTTATCGCTTTTGCTTTCCTGGGTTTAGCTTACTTTGCCTATTGTACCTCTTCTTGTATTGTTCCACGGTGCCTATCATGATACGTACATAAAATATCTAACATGTGTTGTAATTTATGGTTGTTGCGGTGTTTCTCTATCATAGGTCGCAAGCCTAAGTTGTTATACAATAGTGGTCTGTTGGGTGTTTGCTTATCCACCGTAAATACACATTCACAAACATAACATCGTCCTAATTTTGGCCAGGTTCGGCCTCCCAGTTAGTGGCTCCCAATACGAAGCAAACACCAGCATTCCCCATGAGCGCCGCGCTCAGTAGCACGACCAGTATCTTGGTCGCAATACCCTGATCTGTCTCTAACCAAACCCATGCTCCAACTGCAACAAAGAAAGCCAGGGCAGAAGCTCCGCCGAAGAGTGACGGAGTCGAGTTGAGGTAGTAGAACAAAATCGTTTGCTTAGATAGCTCCTGTTGAACACATAAGTAGGTGAGGAGTAGGCCACGATACTGAGTACAGAGTGGACTCACTCGGAGACGAGAGGGATGGACACCAATAATCGACCATAAGCAGAGTAGCCCAAAAATGATTGACATGAGGCTCATGTAGATGGAAGCCAGGCAAGATACGTAGGTCATTCGCCGAGTAGGGCCCATACACAGTAAGTTTGTATTTGCCCTAGCAATTGTTTCAGATAAATTAACATTATTCGTACTCTGGAATAGATGGACTTACGCAAGCAACAAGCCAGACTTGTGCAGATGTTATCATTAGTTGAAGGCACTTCTCAATATTCAAAGATACGCACCACAACGCCTATGTTTTGTAACTTAATCATCAAGACTTTTCGGAATCTCCCCCAATCAGCTTGTTTCTCTAATCTGTTTTCAGTGAAGTACCGGTTATAGCATCTTCCTCGGATCACTTCTTAGACGTACCGTCGTTGGGCATCTTCGGATGCATACCCGGCGGTAAGCAGTCTTACAACTTTGGTCACCGGACCCAGTACACGCAAGATTGGCTCCAAGACTGAGAATTGAACCATGTGAAGATCTTCAGATAGCAATTAACGAAAAACAAAGATGCCTGCCTTTCTCAACACGTTCCAGCAGCTCATTTAGGCGATCCGGGGCTTCCTCATCTCGTTGAGATTGGTTCGCAAGAGGTTCGCCAGTAGGATTGAGGGGCGTGTATAGCGGTGAACTCGAGCTCATTGCGGTAATAGGGGGTGCGAGCTGCTGCTGGAAGAACTCAGGTTACTCAGGCGAAAGTCCATGTGATGGTAGAAAGGATCAGTGGGCAGTGCCATGGCACTGCGCGCTTGTATCAATTCGCGATCACCTCGTCATGGAACCTTGTTGACCTGAGCGAAATATCTATTAAAATTGCCTTGTTCAGATCTCCTGATGTAAGAGTTTTTTTATGCAGGCATCCAACTTCTTTCGCTTGTATCGTCATCCCGAAGTCCGAGGAGCGTCGAGGACTGCTGGAGGAATGGGTTTAGATGTAAGCGCCGCAAACGCCCGTGGGCGTCTAAATTAGTCACGTAACAGGCTGTGTTTGAACAACCTCGGCCACCGCAACTTGACCGAACTTCAGTTTGAGTGCTCATACAACGTGGTCAAAGACGTCCTCCCCGAGACTCTTTCGTATATCTTGGACAACCTAGCCCTCACGGCCATACCTAGACTCACTGATCTCAGCTCGGCTGTATATAGATTGTCTACGTGCTTTCCTATCGCAAATTCTTGTATCATCTTGTGACAATTATGAATTATGGTATGTTCAAAATATCCCCCTTCGTATTTGTATCTTATGACTGTTCAGAAAGTATAACGTCCATAGTGTCCTCTGCGGCCCTTGCACCAAATCCAACTCTCTGGCAACATATCGTCATGTTAGTCAAATCTAGTCGGCCTCCAGGCTGGACATTCGGGCCTATTTTGTACGGGATCGGGGCAATCCATTCTGGGGCAATCCCAAAATCACTTGGCTCGTTGGCTGTCTGTCTCGTACAGATCGCCACACTTAGCTTCCCCTTATGCATAGGTGCGTCCTAATGCTCCTGACCAGCAAGCAAACAAACCTAAGCTTTGCCGATTATCCAAACAGTTGTTTTTGGTGTAAACGATGTGTACGACTATGCCTCTGACTTGCTTAATCCTCGAAAATCCGCCACGTCACTCGAAGGTACCATCCTACCTCCAGTTCACCATGCCTTTGTACACCGAGCAGCCGTCACCTCTTCCGCTCTTACTATCGGCGTTTCCCTTTTGCCATACTTGTTCACGCCAACTACTGCGGGGTCGTGGCAAACATATGCGCCTACAATTTCGACAGCTGCTCTTGTCGCACTTGGCTGGATGTACTCTACTCCGCCTTTCAGACTCAAGGAGGTTCCAGTTGTCGATTCAGTTTCTAATGGATTGATTGTCTGGCTGTCATGGTTTGTTGGATTCTCTTCATGTTGCGCGTTGGTAGGCCGGAAATGGGGCGTTGCAGACATCCCTTCCAAGGGCTACGTGCTTGGCCTCGTGACGGCTTCGGTCCACGCACTAGGTGCGGCAGCTGATATCGAGGCGGACGTGGCTGCCGGCCAGAGAACAGTTGCGACTGTGCTGGGTAGGCGAGGCTGTGCCGTTTTAGGAGCGGCTGCATAGTGAGTCGTCTGTATCTACTTGAGATTGAAAGGGTTTGACGGTTTGCCCCTAGTGCCATAGCTCTGACGACCGAGTCACCTGCATCCATCTTTGGGGTGTACCTTGCGGGAGGTTTGAGCGTAATGCTATCAGTATGTGTATATCCTTCACCCGCATGGGTGCATCGCGCGTTCCAAGTGGTGGTATTTTGGACTGTTGGAATGGCGATTTTGTGGTTCGGTGCACGGCTGAGAAGTAAATAATGGAGATCCACCGTAATAAGAAAATGATAGGCTGCCAGTTTGAATTTGACTTGCAAACGGTTTTGACAGTTTTCAGCTTACCAACGCTCCAAGGGATTCAAAGGTCTGCTGGTCCATGTCTCAGCTTTCATTCTGTTCGTTTGTCGCCGAGAATCAGTTCACCCTATTTGCATGATCTGGGGGTGCCTCGAGATATTGATGCATGGTGTGATAAATTTATTGCGCAAGGAAAACCCAAAGGAAATACATCAGATCGATCAAGTGCATTGGTAGTAATAATCATTGATCTTTGTGCATGTGCTTCCGGACACGCAGACCGTTGCTCCCTTTATTGCACAGTTAAACACCTGATCCAGGCCACAAATTGCAGAGAAAATTACTCACAGTCCAACCAGTACCACCGCATTGCCCGTATTTCGCAACCGTGCCGGTTGAAGTAGGAGTAGCCGAGGTAGACGTAGTAGAGGCCTTGGTGGTAGTCGTAGTCGTAGCCTTGGTGGTAGTCGTGGTGGTGCTGGCCTTGGTGGTAGTTGTAACTGGGGCCGTGGTCCCGGTAGATCCATCACATGTGAACGGACGAGGTCCGGGGATGGTGTAGCTGGTAAGAGGAGGGTACTACAGCAAAGAGTTAGCTATACAGGATCACCTATATGCGAGTAATTTCTCACGTAGATCTGTGAAGATTTCATAAGCCGAGATTCAAAAATAAGCAAGTTAAAGACTCACGTTGACAGTGATACCCGGGTCAGTTCCCTTGTAAGCACCAGGGAAGGACACTGTTGCGGGCGAAGTGCTACCACCTCCAGTAACGTTGATCTGAGCACACTCCATGTAGAATTGAGCTCCTGGATAGCTGCTAGCAGGATGCAAAGCTAGGAAACAATCGTGTTAGCTCAAATCAGAACACTTGCATAGATCACTCACCAATGATCTCTGCGCGGAGCAGGTAGTTTCCTGACGGGATACACTTGGGAATCACAGCGGTCGCCTTTCCCTTGTTGGTGATGAGACGGTTGACACCCCAGACGCTGTTGGCGTCCATGCCATCCTCGGCGATCTTAAACCACTGGAGGCCAGTAACGGTCGCTTGTGTTGCATCAGGAATCTTGGCGAGGTAAACTGATTCTGTGATTAGAGACGCCTATAGTTCAGATTCTTAATTGTCCTCACCCATGACAGGGCCCAAATGGCTGGCCTCGATAGGATCGGCGGCATCGCTGGGATCGGGACCACTTCCGCCATGATGCCATTCGTGTGTGATGGTGGCGCCAGCCGGGACATTGATAACCGTTTTATCATAGGGTGTAACGATGGGGTTTGGTCCACCGTTGCACTACCAATATGATATTTAACGCATGATCCAAGAGACAAGAGGCCGTAGTGATACTCACGATGATATCGTTGGAAGTAACATCGGTAATCGGGCCGTTGTACGAGGGAACCCGGATTCCTACGTTGTGCCCGGCAGAAACGCCGTTGACATAAAGTTCCTAGTAGTACAGCCCACATAACAATAAGCCGAAAGAACGTGTACTCGAACCTAGGTACTCACTTGGAAGATCGTATGGGCAGCCGCAGGAACCGACAACAACGCCAACGAAGCAGCAATCGCCTGTGCCTTCATCTTCGGTGTATAGACGGGCAAAAAGAGGGAAAAGGAGAAGAAGAACAGGAGGTTGTTCTGCTCCCGAACATTCAATCGAGGTTTTTATGCGTACTGGTTAGAGATCGTGACGACGCTAGTTGCACCGGGCGATTATTATCGACATGGCAAACGCACTTTTCGGGCCGCGGCTCGCAGTATTGTCGGCCGTCAACACCCCTCGTACCACGCTTGGCGACTGCCGACGGGACAGCTGATGCTACGCGTTAGTAAATAATCAGAATGGTTGCTTACAGTCGTTACCTTGCAATGCTTATTAGTCGAGTCGCGTGGGCTTGGCATCCTCCGAAGATGCGCGAGGTTCTTGCGAGACTTCGGCAAACATCAGAGGACCTCACTTATCTTGTTCTTGAAATCCAAATTTAGCAAGAAACCTCCTAGGATCCTACTAAATACGCTTTCTCCCGATGATATCAAGGAACTAGCCATACAAGTGGTCAATCCAGTGTTTGTCGTCTCGGACCGTGGCGGTCCAATGGCTCATTGGTCGATTGGAAGAAGACGTTGGCCCCGGTCTTTCTTTAACGGTAATCACGATACTCTATGCGACGATCAACATAGAAGTTTGCATCACAAATACCGGGAATCCATAGACCGTGAGGCCAGAGGAAAGGCCATCCTAAAGCTCAAATTATTGCATGGTAAAACGGAAATTTTTGGCATATAGTCCGGAGCCCCAAGATCTGGACTTTGCGAGGCAAGAGAGCAGCTCTTCCCGATAGTATTCCATAAACCATAACTCCAAGGTTTTTATGTCGTCGGAGAAATTCAAGTTTTGATTACGAAAGCAAAGCCAAGGCTCGAAGGGGTTGTGCGTGTCTATTTGTCTTTCGATGGCGATGTGGCATGGTAAATCAGCAGTTGTTGACGGCAGCAAACAGGTAGACAGGGGCAAGTTGAGTTGCAACAGCTTGGGCGCCGGAACGCCAGCGCTTATCCTAGCTGCCGAGTTATCCGCGAAAATCAATGCGGGCCTGTACTTGACCATCACAAAGTCTTTCTATAATCTTTATGTCTCTAATCGTACCATCCTCTGACTCAACAAGCCCCAATTCTGAGCTGGCTCATCGGGGGATACGACTCCATCCAGATTTTATTGAACTAGCATTATTTATGTCTTGCATCTTTTTGCTAGGCTATGGAACATATTACCCTCATTCTAGCCGTATGGTCTTGGACGTATCTAAAAATTGGCACAAATACCTATCTGCTTTTCCCACACGACCTTTGTCCAAGCATGTGCTGTGTATATTTTGCCCCAACTCGAGACTCGAAAGCGTCGTGCGCAACTTCTAGCACAGTACTTCCATCTAAAAAATCCACACTAAACGGCTGTGTCCACCTCGATTTTTCCGTGGTTGTTCAAAATAAACTCAAGGGATGGGTTCCCATGCCTGTCGGGTAGTCGGCAACCCCCTCGATTACTCTTTATACACGTCAGCAAAATTTGATCCAGCCTCCAATAGATCGCATACGAGAGATCCACTTGACTCGCGGGGCGCTATCCAGAATCTGTGTCATGGAGATGCCGAAGGAGGTGACCTGCACTGTATCGTGTGATGCGTTAGAATCTCCAGTGCTACCTCATTTCACGTTAGCGACGTTAGGCAGGCCTTTCAATATATGTTCATCCATTACACACCCTCCACGCTGACTTGGCCTGTTGCAAACGACACCTCGATACGTCCACTATACGTCCTAAGTGACGTCCGGGCATTCTTCGCGCGGCCACATCGCGTCTCGCCCGGAATCAGCGGCAAGTTATCTGAAAGGTTCCGCATAGCGCTATCAGGGGGATCCGAGATATAAGGAGAGCCGCAGCGATCGAAATGGAGATTAGCCTCCCCTCACCCATTCCATAAATCTCCCTTCACTATGCTTGAGTGAGCATATATCCTATTCTCTCAACGAGTACAAGCTGACCTTCGACCGCCTGGTGGACAGAATTCCCATCCCTACTCCACGAGTAGCTCGCGTGAACCCACCTGTAGGATTTTCTGAAGTTGTTGATGGGATTCGGAACCAGCAACAAGGAGAGCTCCGTGAACTTGATAAAGTGTTACTGAACTCTGAGCCGTAAGCATATACCCCAATTTCAGCTCATCGTATACCTGACAGCCGCCAGCATAGATTTGCATTGGGCTGGCAAAGTATGTTTAGCCAAATTCGATATAACAGCACCGTTCCTGGAGACATTAGGGAGCTTATGGTTAGGGTACTCATAAATCTTCATATCCGAGGGGACTGACTAGTTGTTGTTAGATACTTCGCGTTGCCGCCCTTGAAGGCGCAGCATACGAGTGGAGGCTTCACGAGGGTGCTGGAAGAGTGGAAGGGCTAACAACTGAACAACTCCTGCTTATTCGAGATTCAACATTTTCGCCATTTGGTCGAGATCCTACGCCATTCAACGACGCACAGCTCGCCGCGATTGCCTTTACGGACGCATGTACTCGAAATGCGCACATACCCGAGCCTATCTTTCAAGAGTTCAAGAAGCGTATGAAGGACGACAGACAGGTTGTTGAGGCGGTTTTGACGGTCGCAGGATACAATATGGTGGCTCGTACATTAGTTGCTTTGAACGTTGATGGTGCTTCGGAAGACTCTGTACCCATCCCCCGTTGAGAAACCCATCTATAGAAGAACACAAACGGTGTTGAGTTATGTTTCAATGCACATTGATTACACGCTAAATGTAAGGTCGAAACGAGATCGATATTTAAGAAATTGGCACATCTCAACCAGATTAAGTTCTGGTATAGACTACTAGAGCGAGGAACCTCGCACTCTAGCATTTCCATACCTAGGCATAATTGAAATATCAGGATCTTCCTTAAACGCATATCGGTCTGAGATGAAAGTTAGTCATTTCAAGATAACACAGTGTTGGAATGACCCACAGATTCTGGCAGGAGGTCCATACAAAATGGAAGTCTCTTTTCAGTCTTGTCTTTGACCAAAGGTTGTCCAGCAGCATCATCGTGACATCAGGAAGGCATGGTTTCGAACATAATGGAACTTTCATACGCATATTCGATCCATTCGCTAAGAATGCCCTCAGCGGCCTCTACAACTCCAGAGAGAGGCGGGCTTTGCTTGTTTATTTCTTCACGAACGAGTGCGCAAGTGTCAGCAAAGATTTCGAGAAAGGCTCGCTCCCGAGCTTTATAATCTTCGTCAGTCAAGTCATTGTTCTCCTCGGCCTCTCGGTCTTCAACAAAGGTATCGATTCACTCGTTCAAGTCGCCGATGCGGGATTTTAGAGTTTCAGGCAGAACCATCGTCGTCGTTTGAACTAAAAGTCACGAGAATGACGCAGTGATTTGTCATAACTTAGCGAATACTTGCATATATTCTGGCGGCAGTTGATCATACAAACCAATGTTACAAGAGATTATGGGCCCTATAAATGACTGTCCATAAGCTAATGAATTGAGGTTGATTTTTTTTCTACATAATACATAAACGAAACAAGTCGCTTGGCTACATGGCTATTGCTCACCGCTCAACAATTCAAGGATAGATTACCAGTACGAAGAGCCTCCCCCTACACTAGCATCGCCATATACCGGCAAGTTGGAAGTATCAGGATCTTCTTTGAATGCATACCGGTCTGAGACGAGCAGGTCGATGATCTTGCTGCAATAGAAAAGTTGAAACAACTCACAGATTCTATGGTCTCCGGCGTCAAAGACATATCCAAAGTAGCTCTCGTCGTGCCATGCGTTCTTTGGCCAAGCACGCTCCTCGTCAATATCATCCTCGTCCTCATCGCCCTCGTCCACGAGGTCGTCGTCGTCGTCGTCGTCGTTGACCTGTGGGTCATTACGAGGTTTCTTTACGTGGCGATAATCGTGGTGATTGCCCATCCTATCCTGGTAACTGCAATCTGTGGCCGCATACAAATAGTTGCGAGCCGAATCCCAGGCGAGAGATTGAACCTGGTTGTTCCCAGTTGAGAGCTCATAGACCGGAGCTCGTGCTCGAACATCCCACATCTTAATTTGCTCAGCCTTACCGGTGCCAGTGAAAACAGCTGAGAGCATGATTGTCAGATTATAGAAGAATAAACAAATAAGGAGAACTACTTACTAGGTATACTGTCGGGATAAGCAAGTACGGCAGCATCACAGGATTCGTATTGCCCACAGGCGTCAAATGTAAGAACGGGGAGTGGGGTACGCATATCGTACAAGCGAGCAAAACCATCGGTACACGCCGTCAAGAACACTTGGGGGTCTCCAGCACTGATAGACAAGTCAGTGATGTTACCACCATGCCCAATATATCGAGCGGCAACCTGCCCTTCTCGTGCAAGATCGAGTGTAAGGCAGTCGTAGGGTTCCGAGTAACAAAGCATCGTTGTGGGAGTTTGGACTAGAGGCGTCCAACTAGTTACTTTCAAGTCCGGGTGGCCAGCAAACTTGATGTAAGATGTCGGAGAGCTACCAGACGAGGTTTCTATATCTTCGGGGTCATCACGCCAGGTATCTTCAAGTATGTCTTCATTCTCCTCTCCAATCATCCCCTCCCCGTCCGAACCGTGAGTTGGGAGATCGTCCGCATTCCATACGGCGACCTGGCCCTTTCCAGCCCGGATGATTTTGCCGTCCGGCAATACATTTATAGGACCGTCAGCGTCTCCAGACGCAAGGGTGTGTATCGGTAAGGGCTCATCATCGTATTTGGCTCCATTAGGGGAAGCCCATGCATAAGATTTGATTCTCTGGTCATCTCCTAGGAAGATAAGACGGCGGCTGTCGTCAATCGCAATATGATAAGCAATATGGGCCAGGCCGGGTTCCATAAAATG
>JAYRCO010001201.1:0-11823 GCA_037042815.1 Ceratobasidium papillatum | reverse complement strand
CTCCACTCAAGAAACAACTACTTGGCGCTCGGATGTGGACGCTCGTATCTTCGAACAATCTACCACAGAGATCTGGCGCGCAATTTGCACCGCGACGCGCGCTTGCCTCGCCTCTGCTTCTATCCCACCTTCCAAAGTAGCCGGTATCGGATTTGACGCGACTTGCTCTCTGGCCGTGACAGATCGGTCCGGCGTGCCAGTTTGTGTTACGTCTGGAGAGGAGTTGGGTGGTGACGGAGAACGAAATATTATCCTCTGGGCCGACCATCGCGCCGAGGAAGAGGCGGATATCATAAACAAGAGTGGAGCGGTCGTGTTGGATTACGTAGGGGGAACGATGAGTGTGAGTTTTGTTTGATGTAAGCTCGGCCGTCGTGACTGATAAGGTGCGGACCTACAGCTCGAAATGGAGATTCCGAAGATCCTTTGGTTGAGCCGACACATGAACCCTGAAAAGTTCAAAAAATGCCAGTTCTTCGATCTTCCAGATTGGCGTATGTACTCATCATTTGTGCTTTATGACCGAGCTCTTACCCATTATCTTATTCAGTGTCATACAAAGCAACCAACTCGCTTGCACGATCATCTTGTTCGCTTGTCTGCAAATGTGCTTTCATTCCTCCTGGTGCAACACCTGCCGCTCATGGTTGGGTCCCCGACTTTTTGCACCAGATCGGGCTTGGATCGATCGTTCAAGAGGGGTTCGCAGCACTTGGAGGCTGGGGTGTCGTCGAACCCGACGGCCGAGATGCAAAACCCGTATGTTGATAATCGTGACGACTACATGTAAAGTTTTGACGAAATTCTTTTGAAGGATCCTGGTCTGGTGTTGACGGCAGGTCAGCCTGTCGGCCAGGGGTTGAATAAGCAGGCAGCAGAGGAATTAGGGCTCGTTGAAGGGACACCCGTTGGTAGCGCGGTTATCGATGCGTACGTCTGATATCGCCACGATAGAGTTGCTGGTACAACTGATATTCATAGATACGCGGGTTGGATCGGTACGGTTGCCGCGAGATACAAAGCTAAAGGATCCTCGGACTCTGATGCACTCAGCCCACCTGCTTCACTTGATGCTTCTGGCGAAAGGCTTGCGGCTGTGGCTGGGACAAGCACATGTCATGTAATTCAGGTATGTTTTTATCTCAATTTTTCGTAATGGCCGAGACAATTATGAATATCACGGACATAGAGCCCGAAGGGGATTTTCGTTCCCGGTGTATGGGGCCCGTATAAGGTGGGTTCACATAGTTTAGATCTCTCACCGACTGTTAATATATGCGCTTCTAAATTGTAGAATGCGGTGTTCCCCGGATGGTGGATGAATGAGGGCGGGCAATCGAGCACGGGCCAGGTACGGATTTTGCATGTCCCATTTGGTCCGACTTATTCATCCCTTCTAGCTAATCGACTTTGTTCTTACAACTCATCCCGCCTATCCTCGACTACAATCTCTTGCCAAAGAACAACAAAAGAGTGTACACGTCGTGCTTGCTGAACGACTCGAAGCTCTGCGTCAAGAAGCTGGCGTGGAAAGCCTGGTTGAGCTTACGAAGGATGTTCATTTCTATCCTGATTTGCATGGTCAGTGCTTCATGCGTCCCAATCTAGTGAAGTATATTTGATCATGGTGACGGACATAGGTAATCGCTCTCCCCTTGCCGATCCTCAGATGCGGGGATCGATAGTCGGTCTCAAATTGGACTCTGGGTTGAGCGATCTAGCACTAAAGTTCAACGTTACGCTTGAGGTTAGTATCACTCCACCTTCAGCGTTGATATACTAACCTCGCTTTTTATTCTAGGCTATTGCCCTTCAGACCCGCCATATCATTGACACGATGAACACTCGCGGTCATACCGTTCGTTCGATCTTCATGTCTGGTGGACAGGCAGCAAATGCAAAACTTATGCAACTGTGCGTCCGGTAATGTTTCTGGCTAGCACTTACTGAATATGGATCTAGGTTTGCGGATGTATGCGACGTACCTGTCGTGCTTCCTCAGAGTCATTCGGCTGCTGTCGTGTTGGGCGCAGCTATGCTTGGCCGTTTCGCCGCAGAGGTCTCTGTGTCAGGTAATTGATGGTGCTCACTATATAGCGCTTGGTTACACTGACGGTATACCCATATAGGTGAAAACAAAGTTTTAAGTCAGAAGGAAGTGGAGGTGGCTAGTGAGAAGACGAAGGAGGATTTGTGGAAAATCATGGTGGGTAGTGTGTCTAGGATAATGAACGATCACTAATAGCGCCGCCTTTCCACAATAGGTGGAGATGACACCTCCTGGTACCGAGGTTCGACCCGCACGTTCAGATCGTGAAGGTCGTTTGCTGGACGCGAAATACACGATTTTCCTGGAATCAATTGATATCCAACGCAGGTGGCGAAAGGAGATGGCTGCCGCCACCGCTTAGTCTGAACAGCCTACATGTATAGACAAAATGTATACCGTAAGCGCCCGGGAAGTGGGACGACCCCCCGAAGTGGGACACTTGCATTTCTTGCCCGAGAAATAAAGATCTATGCTATAAGAGTAACACAGGGGTAATTGCCTATGCAGAACATAATGAGACGCTAAAAAATGAGGGGTACAGTAATGAGGATAACTGTTTTAGAGCAAAATCATGTTTAATCTTCCCCCTCCTCGGTTTCTGACTCTTCAGATGAATCTACTGTTAATAGCATTTGAGAATACATGTCAACAATGTTTATGGACGTGTCTAACTCACTATTGGTAGGAACTCTGGTTATGTTACTGCCTCCCCTCCCTCTCGGGCGTCCACGTGCCCTTCCACGTCCTTTGAGAGTTGGTCGCCCTCGATTTGCTAATTTCTGGGTGCGATTTTCTTCTTCCTGACGCATTGTTTCGACCACGCCTTGCTCGTAAACTCGAGATCGACCAACGCGACCCGCTCGTGGAGCTTTTGCTTTCTTTTGTTGATCAGCTTCGCGCATTTGCCCCAATTCGTCTTCCAAGATAACACCTCGAGCTTCCGACCCTTCATAGAGCCTTAAAGCATCCTTCAGCCCAACCCGGAGATCCTCAGGCTTTGCTGACGGACTATTAAGTAGCTGGTATAGGTTATTGACGATTTCCCGGTGGTCTCGACGCCGCAATATAGACAAGTCTGCCTGGGAGCGTCAGGAAAAACCCTCGTTGCCAATTTACCCAAAATCGGTAAACCGGAACAGTTACATGCTGTTACACCCGGGGGTTGGCAAATTAGCCCGAATAAGCGGTGTCATCGCGGCAAACTTAACTTCCGGGTGGGTAAGTTCACCCCTATTTACCTACACACATGTGCTATTACCTCGTTTGACTCATCTACCTACGCTAGGGTTGTTGAGGGGCGACTCGGCTCTTTTGACTTACTCGTGCGTGTTGCTTGGCCCGGCGCTTAGCCTTGGTGGGCTGACGCGTTGCCTGGCAACGCTTTTCTTTCAGTAACTCCGATCTACCACCTCATCAGTCGTCTCTCACCTCCCACCACCAACGCCTTTCTGCGATGCCGCCACCAGGCCATCGATACTCGAGTAAACTCGCCCCGTTCTCATGAACCCGCCGCAACGGCCACACTCCGCAGTGAGGCTCACGACCAGGCTGTCTGGTATGTTAAGTTCACCTGAACACACTGCGCTGGCGGCTGACGTGTACGCTCTTTGGCGGCACTAATCTTGTTTCCAAACGCGCCGCCCGCCTCATCGACCGGTTCATACTGACTACTGGGTCCGCCCAGGGCTCTAATACCCACGACTCAAGTATCTATTTGGGGTCTCAAGTCTTTCCGCCGGTCGCACGGCTGGTGTCGAACACTTGGCTCCTTGGTACACCACAGCACGTGTTGGTTGCGCGCTGACAACTTGAGGCCTCGCCTGGAGCCTTGAGCTACGAGTGAGTTTAGATATCAATAATAAGATGTCTAAGAGCTCACTACGCCCACACAGCCTGCAAAATTCGACAGCTTAGTACCGTAACTACCATCGTTCAACTCAAACTCGGCACTCCGAACACGCCTCTGCTTGTACTGCCCCACCACACCCCACTCTGCTACTACCAACAGTCGTAGCTATATAACAGGTCAGTGGTCTTGCACTACATGCTCCTGGCCCGATTTTTCTTGCTTTCCTGGTCTCTGCTCGTTATTCCACGTAGCTTAGCGGTGTGATTGCTGAATTGAGGTGCCAGTACACGGCTTATCACTGGCCACTCCCCGCTTGGGGCCATTTGTAGCTTTAGTTAATCATAATATATATATATATATGTTTCATCATTCTTTATTATTGTCAGTGCACCACGATAATGAAATCAAGTGAATACTAATCTGCAAGGGGAAACATACCTATGGTGCCACGAGATCTTCCTACAAGGGGGGCAAATTTACAGTCCGGGAGGTAAACTTAACCAGGGGGTGGGTAAATGACAGCTAAAACATTGGGGGGGAACGGAAACCGGGTAAACCGGTAAATCACGGCTAATCCAGTCAAATCTGCTCCTCGGGTTTCCCCTGACGAGGAGACTGGCGCTGTGATATTCATCTGGTGCTGACGTCGAATCTCCTCCCGAAAATCCTGCATCACTGTTGTCCGATAGGGGTTAAACGGGTGGATACCAGTCGCTTCAAAAGCAGACAAAATATGCTCTTCAGTGTACGTCTCTTGTCGGGCTTTGTGTAGTAACCTGAATTGGTAAACATCAGAGAAAACCCCGGGAAATTATTTATGGAAATAACTGTAAATCTATGGCTATAAACCAGTTGCAAGGATTTCTGTCCCCCCCCCTTTTGTTTATGTGAATCACACCAAATTTCACATGGGGGGGGTCTTGGTTTATGCAAATTTACAAATTTGAAATTGGTCAGACATGGCTCCGAATGGCAGGAGGGGAGATTCCATGATATATAAACCAGGATTTATGAAATTTACATAAATTTGCTAAATTCATGAAATCCTGTTTTATCATTTATCCACTTTTTCTTGACGAATTAGTATTGTATGGATGAGCAATACATGTACGGACTCACTGGCTGAAATTTCGTTTTGTCACAGTCAGCATCTTCTGCATATGCTCTTGTACCGCCTGACTGTAGCTGCGCTGCAAAACTCGGAAGATCACTCGATCCAATGGTTGGAGGAAATTGGTGGTGTGGCTAGGTAAGCCAATAACAATGATTCGAGCTTGTAGTGCATACTCAAGAAAGTCGACCGAGACATGTGATATATGCCCATCCAAAATCAAGCAACGCCAGGCAACATCAAGACTTAGAATAGTGATTAGCCTTGAGTTTGATGATGTGATTCAAGGCACTCACGCTTTGTTTGAGGTCCACTGATCAAACCCTTTGATCCATTCCATCAGCAAACAGGGTATTTTACTTGAAATGAGTTAATTACCCTTATGACAAGTGGACCTCCCTTAAAAAGCGGTTTGGGAGGTTCAAAATGTCCCAAACGGCTCGGAAGACGCTTCAAAGCTGGGTCACATGACTTTAACGTGGCTTCTGTCACCCGAGGCTGTCTTTGAAGGTCTATAAAGCTGCAGCATTGACATTCCAAGCTGATTCCAAGTAGCTATACCATGCTTAAATGTCACTCTAAAGCTTATGGTCTATTGTAAAGTCCAGCGACACTATCTGCCCTAAACACTCTACGAGCAAGACATATATGCACAAATATTATTAGGGTGACAAACAACAGAGCAATAAAATATAATTGAGTTCAGACGAGCGAGGAACGGGAACGTCTCACGCAGGAGAGGAATTACATGGACAAAAAAATGAAAAATCTAAATTAATATTAAGGGGACAATCTCGTCGAATGCAGCACCATCGCCAAGACCCGACCCTGGCAAAATGTACTTCAGCCACTCCAACGGTAACCATCGCGGACATCCAGCTCGGCACGCCCCTCTCGGAGCCTCGCCTCGAGGTGGCCGATGTACGTCGCTGCTGTGTTAGTGCGAATATATCAGCATCGTGATGCAAAAATATCTTGGACAAATAAACGGGCAAAACTTACCTCGATCTAGCAGAACCATTTTCGAGCACTTGGTTTGGGACGCAGGAAGAGCGTCTTTGAGGCGAGCAAACCCCCCGCGCAGGTCGTTGCGACGGCGTTGCTCGGATTCAACGATTCGCTGACGACGTTCGTCACGAGCGCAAAAATCGGCACTGTTCGAGCGTAAGTATAGAGGTGTACAACACCTGACGCAAGAGTACTAACCCGTCAATGCGCGTCTCGTGTCCTGACGCAGTACCCTCCTCAGCCTCCGAAAGGTCGGCACCACTGGTAGCACTCGAACCAAATTCGCGATGTACCGGCCTAGCGGGGCGCTCTGCTACGTCACGTATAAACGTGCCACGACTTCGCCGGTGAACGAGGTGGGAGACGTGCATCGAGCTGGGCGAGCTCAGCAGGATGGAGGAAGCAGCGCCGACCTCGTTTGTAGTCGCCTGCCGAAGGCCGTAGCCTGACGCCGGGCCGTCAGTCGGAACCCCATGCCCAATGGCAGGTCGAGGCCTGGGACCAGAGGCAAGATCGGGGGAGGCGTCGACAGAAAGTTCGCCACGGTCTCCGCTATTCGTCGCCGCAGGGTGCGATGACGTGACGTTTAGGAGAGGCGTGGAGCGGACGGCTAAAGATCGCGGGTTGGATGAATCCGCGCTGATTGAGAACATCGCGGTCGACAAAATGGAGAACGACGGGAGCTGCTTTGGTTCGGCCAAAGTAGCTTCATCGAGGGCTGAGAATGGGTAAGGCGAATAGGTATACATAGTTGAAGGCGATCTGAGGATAAAAAATTATGTTGGTGTCGTGTTAAGCTGGATCATAACTGTGCATTACGTACGGAAGAGTGAATGAAAAAAGAGCACAGAAAAAGGGAAAAGTCCGTTTCGAGATACAACACAATCTGCAGGACGATGAGTGGTCTTTGTTAGTATGGTTTACGCTTCCACACCAGTGAGGTAAAACACTCACCACTCGTCGTTTTCCAGGCGCAACCTCTCCCAGTAATCAAAAACCGAGAACAACCAAGACGACGCGTATTTGTTGAGGAAAAAATGCCGATGCAAAGACAAAAGGTCGGTAGACGAGGAAACAGGCAAGTCCGGATCAAGTAGGCGGTATCTAGGTGCAAGGTGGCAAGTCATACGAAGTTGGGAAAGCGGAACTACAACGGCGCGGCGGCGGCCGCCCTGTATTGCGTGCTGTGTTGTATAAAGCGACGTCGAAGTCGACGGCTGGGCGGGAAAAGGCTGAAATCGTTCGATGTAGGCAAGTTTCTCGGCAGAGAGGGATTGGTGATGGTTTGGGAGCGCGAAAATTGCACGCACTCGGCCGACTTCGAATCCTGACGCGTCAAGTCAGCATAGCTCACGCGAATGAAGATGGTAAAAAAGAAAACGGACGAAGCAAAGGGAAACTTACGATGAAGGCCGTGTTCGTCACTATCGTGCGCGTCAGGAGAGAAGAGTACTACGTCAAAGCGGCCCACTCGTATGATGCGTCCCTCCGAATCCGCTGACGTCGTGAACGCGCGGACCTGGTCGGTCTGAGGATCGAGGGCAGGTTCAAACGGAAGCCGGCGATGGTGAAGCTTGCATCGCCTCCACACCTGGAACACGGTGTTGTGTGAGATCGGGAAAGCCGTTCGCCCTGGAGCGACCAAGCGCAGGTAGTCGATGGTGGCGGGAACTAAGTCCGTCGCGTCGTGGTTGTTGATGAGGTAAGAACCCTTAACGTTTAAGCCTAGCGATGGGCGCTTAGCGATTGAGATCGATGGAGTCGGTTGCCACGCCTCGTCCTCTCGACCGCCAGCATCGTTGGCCAAGTCCTCCTCTTCGCCATCGTTAGCACCATCGTCCTCATCGTCGGCGCCCTCATCCTTGTATCTTGGATCCAACACTAGCCCAGCCTCGTGCATATAGGCACGAAGGAACGCCCACGCCTCGCGGTTTTCCAGGTAGGCAATCATTTGCTGCGTCGCGTTAACATGGTTCGTCGTTGTCCAAGGTTTTTTGACGAATTCGATGTGGAGTCGTTCGGTTGCTTCGGTACTGAATCCTTCGGGCGCGCCCAATTGGCGGATGAGGTAAGGATAATGAGTCACCATGTGCGTTTTGCGAAATTTGTTGAATCCGTCCTCGTTGTTCACCAGACCACGCTTTGAGGCATCGATGAACACGCTCTTCGCACGATTGAACTCGTATATATCCTGCTCCATTTTCTGGATGTCGTACTCGGATACCTCGTGCTTGTGAGCACGAGCCATGAGATCCATAACGCTCCTGGCGGCCTGCACAAGCTTCGGTTTCTCATGCCCTGCGACGATCGTTAAGAAGGTACGCCCTAAGGCTTTTGACTCCTTCCCGGTCCATTGGCTAATCACTGATGTCCCTCGTGCGAAGTGGCGAAGCCCTTGGAACCTCGGCATCCCCTTCGTGCGACGATCCATCTCATTTTGGCCAAGTATTATCGTAGCCCATTTGACCATATGATCCCCAAACACCCCTTTATCCAGCTGGTGTAGAAGGTCCGGGGCTATGCAGGTGGATATATCGACGAAAGGGAGGTCGATCCAGAAAGGGCGCGTTGGACGGATCCCGAGCGTCTTGATCGTACGTTTGTATCCGTTCCAGTAATCGTCGAGCGCGTCTAATGTTCGGTCTCGGTCCCGTAAAGGATATCGTAGTGAAATATCGGCCTTTTTGTTGGGAGGAATCCAACAAATCGGGCAAAAATTCTCGCGAACACAGGTGATTGTGGCTTGCTCGGGGTAATCGGCGATGTATGCGGCGAGGATGGGATAGACGCGACGTACGCCACCGTCGGCGCATAGTACGTCCATTCCCGTCCGCGAGAGCGTTTTAAGGGGTTCCAAGATCGATTCCATACAGGTATGGAATAACTGCCAGCCAGCCTCGCTTCGCTCGTCCTCGTCCGATATGTTGCTCAGGTTTGAAACCGGTATGTAGCCAACCAGAAGCATTGCGCGCTCGCTGGGACATCGACGAATGTCTTTGCTAATGTTCCCTATTGTCAGATAGACCGGCCACGCCTTCTGATTTCCGCTCATCTCCGTCAATTTTGTCTTGTCGGTCGACAGGATGATCGGCACGACAGTTGCGTATCTCCCAAGAATACTCTATGACACGAGTTGATTTTGGTGAGTCTCGATCTTTGGAACAAGCACTTCACTGACCTGCATTTGCCACCACCACTCGCCTGACCACATTTCACCGTACACTCGATTTTGTTTGTTGTTTGAATCGTATTGCCGCTCCGGGGCAAATCGCATATGCGGTATGAATCGGGGGTCGGTCAACAACGAACGGATCATCTCGACGATATCCCGTTTCCACAGATCCAGTATTTCGTTGTCCTGGTCGCCGGATACGATTATTGTCTCTCGAACCCACGAAGGGCCGCGAGGTAAGCGGTTGATTTCCTGTTCGAACTCCCTAAGATTTCTCCAGCGCCAGTTCTGGGTCTGTGGCATCGTTAGACACATGAAGAAACAACGGCTAATTCTCTCACCCTTGGCAACGAAAAATACTCCGCCTCATCGCCGCGATGAATAGGCAAACGATCCAGCCAGTAAGCCTCCCTGAACGTATCTGGCGAAGCCAATACCGACGTATACTTCGGAGGTGCGTCTCTATCCACTTCGTAAAACTGAAAGGCTACGCCAGCTGTAGGGTCCGGATGGGACTGGGGATATAAACTCGGGCGCGTCGGCTTCGCGTACGGATGTGGACCCCAACGCTACGACAGGTGAGCAGTCTTATCCAAGAGGCCAGCGTTATAAAGATACTCACTGGAACTTGCGGCATGTCTTCGTCCTCAATCTCTTCGATAGTCACTCGTGGATTTCGACGCGGAACCTTTGTTTGTGGTCAGACCTCTCGTTTGCGCCGTGAACTAGGTAGTATACTCACGGGCGTCTCAAACACTTGGTTATCTTCAAATTCCTCCGGACTGTCGTTTGGATCTTGACGTGGTGAGTTGTCCTACACGTTCTCTCGCAATCAGGTGTGCTCATGTCAAACATTAGCCACTCAAACTTACAATTTTGTCGGCCATATCTTGATCGTCTTGATCCTCGAATGTCTCATCGACAAGCGCTTCGAACCCGTCGTCCTCCACTGGTTCCAAAACAGCGTTGGGCTTTCGACGGGGTGAATCGCCCTTCATATTTTCTTCCGGTAAGCCATGATTCAATGAAATACTGAACTATTGCACTTACAACTCTTCCAGCTGCATCCGCGTCCTCCACTTCCTCCAGTGTAACACTTGGCGTTCGTCGGGCCGAGAGTGCTGCCATGCTTGATCCACCACGCCGACCACTTCGTCCTGGTCCATCGAGTTGGCGACGCCTCTGCCGTGCACGAGCGTGTTCCGAAATGAGTCCATTCCGTTCTTTGAGCCGCTTGGCCGCACACGTCGGCCGCTGAGAAATATGCTTCTCAACCGCCGCAAGCGATCGACACCCCTTCTTGCAGTAAGGACATTTCGGTAAGGGAGCAATCTTTCCCATAGCGAGTCGGCAATTTGGTACTAAAGTTGAAGATAGGTGTTCAAAGGCAAGCCCAGGCGCACGACGGGAAGTTTGCGAGAGGGAAGTTCGCGAAGGGGAAACTCGAGCGTCGGAGCGGAGAAATGAAACTTAGTCGTGTGAGTGCACGATCCTTGGGTGCTTGCCATACGTCATTGGGTTTGAATGTAGGGACACGAAGAACTCCCCCGAATGGCGAAAAACGTTTCACGACCCGTGCTCTGACAGACAGGTCAGGTTTCTAGATCCATGTATGCGTTTGTCGGGCATCAAGCGTGCCTGTTGTCTGCGCACTATTTGCCTTTTCATGGTACGTCATTGGCTTTGCATGTCGCGATCGATGACCATTTTCGGCACTGAAAAACGTTTCATGGCCTGGCGGCATTGCATGGTCTTAATTATCTTACTTCTGGACGATTTTTTTTATTGGTCCTGCTTACGGTAAGTCCCTCACAATACATTCCCTCCACCCATATTATTCAAAAATCCTAATTAATTCGTCACTGTTTGTCCCTCTAGCCGTTACTAATGCAAACGCCACAGTCGCGCGAAGTCTTGGAAACCCTATTCACAGCCACATAGCGCGGTGGAGTTTCACTCTCGACCACCACCTCGACGAATATATAAGGCAACGATGGATGACTCTCGACGGCACCCACTTTTTCGATTAATCTATCCAACTACCACTCGACCCAAACCATCATCATCCGTTACTTTTACTTGCCATGGACGCATCCCAGCCTCACAAGTCGACGCGTGTTCGCAAGCCGACGGAGAGGCTTGTTGGTTACGGTGCGTCAATTTCATTCGTTCCACCTTTTACGACTCAGATCTCTTATTGTTCTTGCAGACCACAAGGCCCAAGGCCGCTTGACCCAAACCATCATCATCCGTTACTTTTACTTGCCATGGACGCATCCCAGCCTCACAAGTCGACGCGTGTTCGCAAGCCGACGGAGAGGCTTGTTGGTTACGGTGCGTCAATTTCATTCGTTCCACCTTTTACGACTCAGATCTCTTATTGTTCTTGCAGACCACAAGGCCCAAGGCCGCTTGACAACGCTTACCCAAAGCATTGGCCGACTCGAGACACCTCCGACCGCCGAAGCTCAAGCCGCCGATCGAGCTAAACACCAAGCGAAAATTGCCTCAGCTCGTGGCAATACCTCGTTGCCAGGGCCCCTCCAGCCATTGACGCTGGACACGCGTGCGCGCCCGGAAGGGTGATGGTGGAAAGAGATGATGTGATAGAGCACACGTGACAGGTATCTACA
>JAYRCO010001200.1:0-11825 GCA_037042815.1 Ceratobasidium papillatum | reverse complement strand
AGCGCACAAAGAGCAAAACCTGGGGCCCCGAAGGCTGGAAAAAGGTACGTTTTTAGTTGCCGATCAACTTCCTAATATAGCTAATTATAATATTTATAGATTGTCGTGTGTGTCGTGTCGGATGGGCGCAGCAAGATCAATCAGCGGACGCTCAAGGTCTTGCAGCTCATGGGATGTTACCAGGATGGGATTGCAAAGGACGAGGTCGGCGGCAAGGACGTCACGGCCCATATCTTCGAATACACGTCGACGGTTGTCGTATCCGAGACTGGCGAGGTCGCCCAGGGTTCGACGCCCGTGCAGATTCTTTTCTGTTTGAAAGAACAGAACAAGAAGAAGCTAAACTCGCATCGTTGGTTTTTCAACGCTTTCGGGCCATTGATCAAGCCGAATGGTGAGTCGATTTGTGGTCCTGGCTCAGCTATTACTGAACACCCCTCGTAGTTTGTATCTTGCTGGACGTAGGTACAAAACCAACCGGCACCTCGATCTACGAACTGTGGAAGTGCTTCGATAAGCATTCCTACGTCGGAGGCGCTTGCGGCGAGTACGTATCATCTCTTTTCTGTTCCCTGGCCTAGGCTAACATATTCGACCATAGGATCTGCGTCGACACCGGCCGAAACTGTTCTCTTCTCCTCACCTCTCCCCTCGCCGCCTCCCAAAACTTTGAATACAAAATGTCCAACATCCTCGACAAACCTCTCGAATCCGTCTTTGGCTACATCTCTGTGTTGCCTGGTGCCTTTTCGGCGTACCGATACAAGGCTCTGTTAGGCAAGCCGCTGCAGCAGTACTTCAAGGGCGAGACGATGCATGGTGGTGGAAGTGGTGGAGCTGGGTTATTCGAGAGGAACATGTACCTCGCGGAGGATCGAATCTTGTGCTTCGAGATTGTGACGAAGAAAAACGAGGCGTGGACGTGAGTATTTTTGGTATTGCTTTTCTATGGGGGCTGATTCGAACCATGTAGGCTGAAATACGTCAAGAGCGCCAAGGCTTCGACCGACGTGCCCACTACGGTATGTTACTTATCGGTATATATTACCCAATCTTACGCCCCGACTGTAGCTCGCTGAATTCATCTCCCAACGTCGACGATGGCTCAACGGCTCGTTCTTCGCCGCGCTCCACGCCACGACTTTCCAGTTTCGAATCTGGACGTCTGGCCAGGGGTTTTTCCGCAAGATCGTTCTGCAGTTTGAATTTTGGTACAACGCGGTTCAGATGATCTTTGCTTGGACGAGTTTGGCCAACTTTTATTTGGCTTTTTATTTCGTGAGTTCTTTCGTACGATTTTTTTTATGGATCGAGGCTTATTCGTTGGTTGGTGCAGCTGGTTTCGAGTGCGACGGCGAATCCTGAACAGGACGCATTTAACTTTTTGAGTACGGGTGCGGGAACTATGGTGTTCGAGGTTATTTTGAAGGTGCGTGTTCTTCTTTTCTAAAACGACAATAGAACTAACATTTGCTTCGTAGCTATACATTGCTCTTCTTTTCGTCGTTTTGATCTGTTCGCTCGGTAATCGGCCACAGGTACGTCTTACGCACTTATCTCGTACGATTTGGCTAACGTTTAATCTTGACAGGGTTCGAAATTCACATATGGTGCTGCGGTTGTCTTGTTCGGGTTATGTAACGTGATTACGCTCTGGTGTGCTGGGTTCACGGTGTATCTTGCCGTTCCGCACTCGTTGGCTGAATGGACGAATTTCGAAAAGTGAGTCGTGATGTTTCGAACGATTGTCGAGAGACTAACATTCTCTTTCGTGTAGGTTGCTTGCCAATCGGACATTCCGCGATATCGTCCGTGTATTTTTTAGTGTTTTGGAGTGTCGAGACTAACTATAGATGGGCTATAGGTTATCTCGTTGGCGGCGACGTACGGTCTATACTTTATCGGGTCCTTTATGCATTTCGAGCCGTGGCATATGTTTACGTCGTTCATTCGTAAGTGTTTCTTTTAATATCGATTTCTGTCATTGAGGATTCTTGCGTTTCTAGAGTACATGTTCTTCCTGCCGAGTTGTAAGTCAAACACGCTTGAACTACATTGAAATCCATATTGACTTTGTTCTCGATATTAGACGTTAACATCCTGAGTAAGTCGCACGTGACGTCGTGGTCTGTTTCGGCGGTTTATTGACTTTTCCACCTAACCTCAGTGATGTACGCTATGTGTAAGTGACATCACTTTTCGGTTTCGCGGACATATACTTACCCATTCGTGACTCCAGGTAACCTCCACGATCTCGGTTGGGGTACCAAGGGTGACAACGGCGCTGCCAAGGATCTCGGCGGGGCCAAGAAGGTCAAAGGTGATGATGGAAAGGAGATGATGGAAGTCATGGTACCGACAGCAAAGGAGGATATCGACGAGATGTGGGCTGCGACTCGAACCGCGCTAAGACACAAGCCGGCCGAGGTCAAGGAGAAACGTGATGCGTGAGTGTTAGCCGTTTATGCTTATGGTTTTCGTTGATTCGAATCGGTTTCCAGTGCCACGAAGCAAACCGACGATGACCGAAACTCGAGGACGAATGTGGTGTTGGTGTGGACCGGGACAAACATGTACGTCGCGCTGGTACTATGGCTATTATTCCCGATACTTATTTATTTATACAGGGCCATGATCATCTTTTTCACCTCCAACTTGTTCACGGAGTTGACGAAGAAGTGGAGTACCGACAGCACTGGAGTTTTCAACCCGTACCTGTCGTTCTTATTTTATGCGCTGTAAGTGTTTATCGTGTGCCGCCTTGATACGGGACTAATTTCATTTTAAACATAGCGCTGGTTTATCTTTGATCGTAAGTGGTTTGGTTTCGCTGCCAATCGTCAACTGACTTTCGATTATTGTAGCGATTTTTTGGCTCTGCATTGTATCTCATCTTCCGCCTATGCGGTCACTGATCTCGACTCTCTTCGGCGCATTGTTATGGTCGAGTCAGGCACTCGCCTTGTTGATTGCTGTTTACGATTTACTCTCCCCGTCCTTCGTTGCTCTTATTTCGCTTTTTGGTTGTACATATTCCGTTGTCCTCACACACTATCTTTGTCATACCCTGTCGTTGTGAATGAATACTGCTGTTTACCGGAACATTTTGTTGGTTTCTTTTGAGGATGAACCGGGTATGAAATAACTTGACCACCGCTAATTCAGTCTGCGACCTGCGCGTGAGTCACGCAAAAAAGCTAACTGCAAAGTCTTTTTGTTTTATTCACCACTAGTAGAGAAATCAGAGAATATGTACAAAGACCGTGAACCGAACATGGCGCATACATTCATGGACCGCCGGCTAATGCCAAGATCTTCGCCGCGGCGGATTCTCCCATCGCCATAAACGATCCAAACGGATTACTGATGGGTATACCGGGGTGTATGCCCGCATCGACGATGAAAAGATTGTCTATAAAGCGAATCAGCATCAGCTTTTCAATTCTCAAAAGTTGTGCTTACTAGTATTCCAAACTTTCGTGTTGGAGTCTACCACTGAAGCTGACGAGTTGGTACCGATCCGGGTCGTTCCAGTCCAATGATTCGATCCACCGACCGTATTAGAGACGTGGGTCGCAATCGACGTGCCGCTGCTAGGGGAAATTAGTTGAAGACCCGAGACCTGTTGGTACGTCGAAAGCACATCCGTGGCTGCGGTCGTCATCACCGTCTTCTCAACCTGATCGGCGAACCAAGGGTTCTTCAAGATAACCCCGCGCAAGGACGAATCAATACCTGGGTATAACGTCAAAAACGAGTCCAATTGGTATGGAATGTACTTACCGATCCGGCCTGTCGAGGTGAGCCCTTGAGTAATGTACAAGTAAACGGTGAACAGACCGGAGGCGAACCCAAAGCCCCCGCCGTGAGCAGATCCTTGGACATAACGCTTGATTCCATCAGACCCGTTGTATGGACGCCAGAAGCTGACATCATACGAGTTACCAGCCAAGATACCCGCCTGTTGGCCAGCATATTGACTCGCATCAGCTGAAGGCGGGCTCGACCAGACCGATCCCCAACTATAATCTGGCACGCTCGAATGAGCAAATACGAGAGTGATTGATGGGCTGTCTTTAGCGTTCATGCCCACGGGTAGGTTGATGTATTGTGATGATGGTGGCATATACTTGGAGCTTGTCGGATTCGACGCTGCGATTGACAGCATATCTGAAGGTCCGATCCCTATATGCTCATTAGATATGTTTTGGATCAAAAGAGTAGAGGTCATTACCAGACTGGTACAAGATCTTCGCAGTGCCAAACACACCAGCCGATAGAATTACACGACCCTTGGATGTCAGAGATACGACGCCGTTGGTGCCGACTGCAAAGATGAGAATTTCAGTGAAGATCTGATACTTTAGATCTTACTTACGTGCAGTGTTATTGGTCTGAACGCCTGTGATTTGTGCTCCGCTACGAACGACTGCAAGAACATTGGTGTATGTAACGAGCTTGAAATTGGAGCGAGCTTTGGCCGTTTTGAGATATGTATCCATGGGACCCGTACGTTTTCCGCCTTGCGTCTAAACAGGTATAAAAACACGAAATAGAACGCAGAACTAACAAGCTTACTGGAAAGGCAGTAAAACCGTAAACTTTGTCTTTCGTATTTGGACTGTTGTTGACCGTGAGCTCGCTGTAACCTTGTTTATCGAGTAGAGATTTTACAACGTCATGGATCTGAGTTAGATAACGCTTGCCGTCTGTCGAAGGCATATCGGTTGATGGCAGACGAGCCTTGAGCTTATCGACATAGGTGGATATTGATTGCCAGCCGCTGGGCCATCCATTCGACGTAGAATATTCGGCGTCAGGTGGATACCAATACTGCCTACTTGCTACAGGTTATGACGGCTCTTGATGAAAGCCCAAGAAAGACGTACATTCCGTTAACAGCGGCTCCACCGCCAACAAGACATCCAGCCAGTGGCGATACATCTGCGCATCTATCAGCATGAAAATCATGGTATGACAGTCTGCTCGCCTTTGCACCACCAGTATTGATCGGACCCTGAAAACATAGTGTCAAACATTCCGGGAATGTCAAAACGAGTAAGCTGAATTATAACGAGTAAGTATGATTCGTAAGATCTCTGATTTGTGCATACGTTGGTTTTCGTGGACCATGGTGGAGTATCGGTTCCGCCTGTTTGAGCTGTGCTTGGACCGCCCCTGATACATTCTGCGAGTCAGGAAGAGTTTGGCACATGAAAGTGTAAGACTTGCCGCTCAATCAGAAGCACCGATTTGCCGGCCTCCGATAGACGGTCTGCGATGACAATACCTGAAGGCCCGGATCCGACTACGATATAGTCATATGTTTGCTGAGATAAAACTATAGTACCACATAAGTAGTTTTGATCAATCATGAATTGTAGTACTGACCAGTTCCCGCAAAAATTAGCGAACAAAAAACAAAACCGACAAACATGATGCCCCAATCTGAGTTCAAACGACTGAGAAGATGTGTACGTTCGAGCAGTCTTCATAATCATCTTATAACCTCAGCTAGACACAAAAGCCAAGACTATTACGTGCGTTCACAACTCCATTTGGATGCACTTCCGGGGCCAACATGCCCGAAATGCCACCGTCACTGAGCTCTAGTCGACTGGATGAAGAACTAATCATCTGCTCGCATATCAAACTTCTGAGATTGATATTTTACCGGTGGATCCACTCGTGCTCATGATCAATCAGGCATAGAATCAGATGGGAGAGTGATCCGGGCTTAACCGACTCGCACGTTAGTCTTTCGAGTGGCTTCGAATCGCAGCCAAGCCCCAAGGCTATTCCGTCCTGAGGAAGAAGTTAAAATCAAGTTCTTGAGAAGTCGAGGGCTCTTGGTAATAGAACTTCGGCGACTTGTCGAACGCCAAGATGCTCCCGGTGTGAGAACCCGGTGCCAAGAAATAGAGTGGTCGGGTAGAGCGCACGGAGAAACAGAGCTGAGCTGACTGGGAGCGAGCAATAGAGGGTGGTAAAAATATCACGCCAGCCAAGGCTTCGATGAAGGACGTTACAACCACGCCTGTCCGAGGAACCCAGCATCTCTGCGTCGAAACCATGGATCTCGGATGATCACCTGGGCAGTATTCTCTCAACGGGTTTACCCATAACGAGGGCACAAGTACGATGTTGTACCGGACTTATAGCGTAGAGATTGAGGTCACGAGAGGCGGAAATAAAACTACGAGTGATCGCACATCATGGGCAGGTTCAAGCGTAGAGGTTAGGAACTTCAATCACGTGTGGCGTGTGTGCAATAGTTTGCCTTGAGGCCTTATCGCCCATTTTGTTGCCTCTTTATTACTAGGGCAATCCACTCATCGCTTGCTAACTTGAAACTTTGAACTAAGCCAGGTAAATCGTGTCGTGCCTTTAGATGTGTCTAACCGGGTAGTCGAAAGACGCGGGGCAGGCTTAGCATTTTTCTTGCCAAGGTTTACGCAATTGGGCAGCTTCTCGTAAGCACAGTTCGTCGGGTGAATATTGAGCCTCGTATTTCACTAGCTGAAATCTCGGAGTCTTATGTCTCACACGCGCAGTCCTGCTTCTGAAAGCTCGCTTTCAACGCGAAAAGACAGGTAACGTTCCTCACTATGCTAAATAAAGAGCCGAAGTGCGTCAGCGGACGAGCACTTAAATGGGCCAGATATAACCGGCTCTCACATTGTTAAATGAGCCTATGAGTCTTGCCATGGCCTCTTATCCCCACCTTCGTCTACCGAGCTGGTCATCATGGTCGCTTATACAATTCTCGTCGGCGGATATACTTCTGCAATCACGGCTTTGTCTTTTGTATCAGGTAACTCAAATCTAGCAACACTTTCGACCACTTCGACGACGAACCCGAGTTGGATTACCGCCCATCCAACCAATAAAAGTATCATATATGCTACCCAGGATTCGTACACCGGAGGGGTAGCGTCATTTCTGGTCGGTTCGCAAGGTCGGTTGACCAAGGTATGTTCATCTGAAACTGATATGAGGCTCTACTGAACATTTCAACTAGATCGCGTCCGTTTCTACTGGAGGTGATAGTCCCGCTCATATGATTGTGTCCAGTGATGGAAACGAAATCGTTGCTATGAACGTAGGTAGCTTATCGAGCTATTAGTGCTACATGCTTAACAGTCTTGAAGTACAACAGCGGAACCGGTCTCAACGTACCTCTGACGGCTGACAAAACCCGGTTTGGATCGGCATACCCAATCATCAAATTTACCGGATCCGGCCCCAACCCCAGTCGTCAAACCAGTTCTCACCCCCATGAGATAATCCAGTATGGTAGCGAGTACCTGGTCCCAGATCTTGTGCGTGTTCCAGTGAATATGCCTTATAGTTCTCAGTACTGATCCATTCTTGCCCACACTTAGGGCTCAGATAAGATTTGGAGATTGACCAAGTCCAGTTCCGGCGCCTTGCAAAATAGTGGGTATATTCAACAACCATTGGGGAGTGGGCCCCGTCATGGCGTAATTAGTGGTACGTGTATCCTAATACCAATTTGTTATGTGTATCACTGACTTGCAGATCAAGGTAGTACACTCTATACAATCCACGAACTCTCCAACACAGTCACCCAACAGACTATCCCGTCCCTTGGGTCAACTTCTCAGGCGCCCATCATTGCCAACATCTCTATCATACCAACAGATTCGACAAACCCCAACGCGCATACTGCTGCAGAGCTGATCCTCTCACCCGTTACGAGCGCTTTCCCCAAACAATATCTGTACGCTACCAATCGCGGAGACTCGAGCGATGCTATCACCATCATTGATCCCGCAAACAACGGGCTCAAGATCGTCAAGCAGTTCCGGACTGGGCTTAGCACAATGCGTGGAGCTGTGCTAAGTCCTGACGGTACTTATTTAGTTACTGGTGGCCAGTACAACGGGTTTGTGGTCGTTTACCAGCGGATCAACGGAGGGGCCGACTTGCAGGAGGTGGCTCGAGCGTCCGGTTTCACGCAGCCATTTAGCTTCCTTTGGGTATAAGGTACGATAGAGCACATATGTCGGTTACTTTGAGCGATGTAAAGACTTCGCCGTGAGATCACTGCTTGTGTGTAAAGCGTCATTGAGTTTAATATATTGGCCCTCTTACGCCTAGTTGATTCGCCTGTATTTTTGGGGTTGCGGCGAGGCTCAGGAGAAAAAGGAAAAAACAGTCATGCACTTATTTCTTGAACTCTCAAGACACGCTACCTTCCGATAATATGTCTTGGCCTCGCGGGGAGGGGATTCCTCTCATTGTCCCATCGCTTTCTTCTCCACACGGTCTTACCGTGCTGCTGGATTATGTCCGGCGCTCGAGACGTTTCTCTGGTCTGCTCCGTAGCTAGTGTCTCTGTGTAGCTTATTGTCCCGTAGCTACATGATCCAGGTCCCGTTGATTGGGCCGTAGCCAGAGTTTTGTGTCCGGAGTTTAGAGTAGCCATTGTTATTTTCCCCCTTTCCCCCTGTCCCCCTTTCCCATCCTTTATACATTTCTTGCGAAGCTACAACATGAGAAGTAGCCTCTAAATGACTGTAGTATACGTGATTCCAAAATAAAAGAAATGTTGGACGTCTAATTGGCTTCGTATGCGTATTGCTCGACTTCTCTCTCGTTCAACGTCCGCCCCCTCCTAAATCTTACCGGTCACCAGAAGTGAGATTCATCATACCTTCTCCAATCCTTGGTAACCTGTATGTCTATATGTCGATGTACTCTGCTAGGGCGAGTCAACATTCTGAGCTTGCGATTGTAGCCCTATTTGATGGTTGTTTCATTTCGGCACCATTTATATAACCTGACAATCACCAAATCTTACGTTGTTCCAGCGCATATAGTCTGTGTTCGCATATGATTTATTGATCCATTCACTCTACGTGGTATAGCCTCTCTTCATTTACACAGCGATTCAGCGACGATGCACAGTAGCGACATGTGAATAGACACACGTGCCTCTCTCCAGTACTGTTGCAAATTGAAACGGGCACAGCCACTTTGAACGATCTCCAGATAGGGCGACCATGTCAAACTCGGTCACTTCTCAAATATCAACCGCGTCAAAAGTTTGCAAGAATGAAGAAGCTTTTGACAACTGGGCGAAAGGAGTCTACTGCGCCTCTATTTCAGCTCGGGATCACAAAGTATATGTAGGGGCAATTCCTCAGGAGCTCAAAGACCTCACGAGCGAAAGCAAGAGGCTTCCAAAATGGATGTTCGATCAGGTAAGTCTGAGCTGAGTGTTTAATAGCCTATAGCCTCTTACGGCACTGCCCAGCACTCAAAACATTATAGACGATACAAGACGCTATATCCCCGGCAAATGACCTTTTTCGATCAGCTGCGTGATCCCACTACGAACCGGGAGCTCCCCAGCACCTCGGATTCTGAGGACTTGGTTGAGGCGTTTTATTTTGTCCTCTTCCTCTCGGAGCGACATTCAATTTTGAAGCGCACATCTCAGCATATGTTCCATAATCAATCGGACCTTCGTCAACCCATTGATAGCTTAATGAGTGAGCTTTGGTGTAGGGAACGTGGGCTCCCATGGGGGTTTATTTCCAGGTACGTGGCCTTCTTAGCCTCCGAAATTTACATCTCTCATATAAAGAGATCTCGAAGATTGGATTGCAAGCTCAAACTTCCTAACACAACTATTATTCCTATTCGGAATTGTACTCTCGACTCGGTCATATTTTTCTATGACACCTCACCACGAGATTTTGCGCTACTTCCACTTCGCTTGCAGGGAGGCTTGGCTTGCACAACCTTCTCTCCCGAGTCCTTGGAGTTCGTTCACTGGGTAACAACGTACAAGCAAAACGACCTGGCGCAAGCTTGTCGACACGTGTGCTACGGCATAGTTTCAAGTCTCTGGCAACGCCGCGCCTTTGGCCGCATGAACGACTTTGTTTTCGGCACTGCTCACTCTCAGTACCATTTGACTGTATATGCTGCGCGTTGGGAGGAAATCCAACCCATACAAGAATTGATCAAACCGCCTTCTTTAATCAACGTCAAAATCCCCGATACATCTGATCCAAGCATGACAAACAAATCGGGCAATAGGATTTTCAGTGAATCTGGATTGGACAGTTTGGCAACGGTCTGTCCCCAGCATGCTTCATCTGAGAAGCTACATAATGATGTACTATAATCTTGTTAGCCGAGGATGACACAAAATTGTTCGAAATCCGCATCGCTACAGGGTAGAGCATTGACTCCGCTGATGGTCGATTCGGAGGTTTCTGCCCCCAAACAGCAATTTCAGGTATCTGTCTCATGTTTGGACTACCGATCACGAACTAGTCTAATGCAACTCTATGATAGATACGGATATACCCGATAGCTCAATATGAAACGCTGGACCCGGTGGCAATGGTCGAATACTATCTTTTAATGCGCGCATCTAGCAGACTGGCAAGCGGGTATCGACAGGAAATTATGGAAGAATCGGTTACTAGAATTATGCAGAGGGTGGAGAAACTTGGGAGGTCGGACTGGCCATTCCCGAACTGGAGTACCAACAACCCTCTTTCCAAGTCACAGCCACACCTCGATTCATTACCTCAATCTGAAGAGGAAGGCCCGTTGTGCAGCTCTAACCTCACTCACGTTGCGGGTCTCAAAGATGGAGCAGCATGGATTCAGGAGTGGAGAGAAGCCTGTCAGCTTGCAATCGCGTATTTTGACCCTAGCTTGCTTGATTAACCAAGACATCTTCTACTTAGTTTGCTTATGAGCGTAATTTGATAGATAAAAATACACGCTGGAGAATATGCGGTATACTCTAAACGCTGGTCGCCCATCCCCCTGGTGAATGAAAACGTCGTAGATGAAGACGACATGATAAGCATACGATCATAATCACATGGCTATTTCGGCTCGCGGTCGCTACTGAAAACCAGGCCATATCAACATAATACACCGGTCAGAAACAAATGGGATAGCGTGAAATTAAATCATTTACATATGACTAGTGGTAAATGTCCTTCTAGCGATCGACAAAGATTCTGTGGATCGCGGGCATGCTGTACATGTTTCATGTTACGCCTGGAGGATGCTCAGACTACTAGGCGGGTGATCCAAATGTGGAAGTCGATACAGAAATGGCGTGAATGTGATTTGTCGAGGGTAGCAATCGAAGCGCCAAGAAGTCTTCAAGAGCTTGCTAAGGCGTATTCGAAGCAGTGGAAGTTAACAACCGTAGGGTAGGATGATAGACAAGATATCCGAGTATGGGAAGATGTGGGAAATTCTTTGAGGCAATAATGTCGATGCAGATCAGTTGAGTCGCGGTACCGTAAGATAAAAACGCAGGATACGGGAGACAGAACGATATCAGCTCGCTGAGCCTCCCACATTCGTTACCTACCAACACTACCTTTTCGTTATTACTTCACAGCCGGACATGATTTTTGCTCGCGTTCTCACCGCCGCAGTCACGATCCTTTCTGTCCTTCAGGCGCTTGCTGCTCCATCGAGTAGGCCTCTTCTAACGAGGGAGAGGTTGTCGATTGAACATTCGGCTAGCGAGATGAGTACTCGATCTCCAGCGTCGCTGAGCGATATACTCTCCAGCGTTCGCACAAAGATAGATTCTATCAAGGTTCAGCTTGGTAAGTGAGAGAGTAAAATCAAAGTTTACAGTGGGAACTCACCATGACGTACAACTAGCGTCCACGAACGGTACAGCTGAAACAGCCAAGGCAGCGGCCGCCGAGCTGAAAGCCACCTTTGACAGCTTTGCGGTTGATGTGAAGTCCTTGAAAGAATCAAAGATGACAGGCCAGAGCACGAAGCTCAATTTGAGCGGGCTA
>JAYRCO010000120.1:0-47840 GCA_037042815.1 Ceratobasidium papillatum | reverse complement strand
ATCGAACCCAGTCCCAAAACGGAAGGTGACCTGTGCGAACTGAGTATTCGTGGCTGGGCCACTATCGTTCGGGGCAACAAGTTATCGACATCAAAACCGACCTCTGTCGGTCACTAGTCTCCACCCTCTCTCTTTGCTATATAGGCTGCGATATATAGTACAAAGGTAAGGTTGGCGTGTGGAAATATTGGCAGAGTTGGCATTGCGTCATAGTGTAGCTCGTATCAACCTTTGCCTGAGAAATCAACCCTGTACTTATTATTATTGATTCGCCATTGTTGTTATCTACGTTCTTTTCACCACGCAAAGGCAACATGTACGTAGTTGGCAGGATAGTATGTATGGTCATGTTTGCGGAGTTTGTCCGCTGGGCCTCGATCCTCCAGCTGTCAACATGACAGGGTGGCGTCACGCTAATATAAATATCATAGCTCACCGATTCTATCGTTTCTGCCAGCACGGTTTGTTTTCTACTTGCACATTCGAAGAGTTGTTTTTGAATCGTATCGGATAAGCGCTGGTATATATCTATGGGTCACTCAACGTCTCGCTCACGATCTACCATCTCTGACCGGACACGCCACTCTATCAGCACCCATCTCTCCAGTTCCTCGAAGCGAAGTGCCAGCGACAAAATGTCTAGCCCTAGAAGTTCTGCGTCTACTCCCAACAAGTCTGTGCCGACATATATTCTCGACTCGCTGCGAGACCCTGATCTACTCACTGACAACTGGTACGCACTCGCCGAGCTAGAGAATCTACGCCAACAGGCTGGCAAAGAATCTCTTCTACATACTCGATACGCAAAACCTCCCGAAATTGCGCGGTACTCGATTGCCCAGTCTGCGTTGCCAGAAAATAAACCGAAAAACCGATACCAGAATGTGGCACCGTACGATTTGAACGCTGTCCGAGTGGGAGGAGACGAAAGCGGGAACAATGGAGAAGGAATGTACTTGAATGCAAGTTGGGTTCGGGAGACAGCAGGTGGAGCCCTGTGGATTGCGTCGCAGGTGAGCAACTAACGCCGGTCGTGTGTAAGGGCGAATCTGATAATATATTTGTTACTAGGCCCCACTCCCGAACACACATTACGAGTTTTTAGCACTATGCACAGACATCACTCCTGCGCTAAAACGAGTTCGGACTATCGTTCAACTGACGCCATGGTTCGAGCGACGGTTTCAAGCCGCACACCCGTACATCCCAAACGATATCGGCGAAAGCATCGTTATCAGCCATACCTCGGCCTCTTCGAGCGGAGAAGAAAACAAGTTGCGACTTAGGGTGACTGTAACAGGGAAACGACAAGTTTCCAATGCAGACTGCATTGTGCGCGAGATAGATATTCAGTATGAAGGGTGGTACACGCATAAAAGCCCAGTGTTCAAAATGCGACATCTCGCGTTTGATAGCTGGGCAGACCATGGAGTGCCTCGCACAACGAGTACTGCGTACTGGCTCGCGCTACTTGCGGACAAGGAGAACCGAGACTCCGTTGATCAGGGGCTTGGCTCTACCCCGCCACCAATGATTGTTCATTGTAGCGCTGGCGTCGGCCGTACTGGAACATTTATCGCAATCTGCTCACTCCTACGAGCATTTGGTATGCTACCCCCTGTATCTCGTCCAGCATGGGACACGTATACTCCTGAACAATCCGCTTTAGGCTCGTACTTGGAGTCGTTGCCAGCTGATGATTACATTGTTCAAGAGGTGAACGCGCTTCGAGAGCAGAGGATCATGATGGTACAGATGCCAGACCAGATGGCTTTTATCTATGAATTGCTGTCTCTAGCACTATCCAAAAAGATTGAGGGACAGTGATACACGTAGCTCGGTTTATTGCGCTCGTTTTTTTTTTGCTATCGTGCTGGCTGGAAGACATATGATACGTATACATTGTGCGTATCATGAACTTAGGAATATTTAATGCATTGAAGAATGAATAAATTACAGCATGGATAAATGAATGCGCACAGTCAATGGATATACAAAAGAGAGAGCAGTAATACAATGAAAGGAATGTCGGGGTATAACTATCGTCTTGCTACCTAACCTCCCAAGCTGCCGCGCTCGGCCACCGCTGCTCTTGCTCCCTGCGCAGAGTGTCATCAGTCGCTTCTGCCTGGCCGGCGTAAATGTCGTCATTCAAACAGACAAGAGCAATAGAGCTGTCTGATTCTAGAGCGTGGAAAGCTGCTTCGGCGGTCTTGATGTCTCTAACCATTGCGAAGACCGATGGGGTATTACCTGGTAATGTGCATATATTCAGCCACCGGGTGAACAGCAGCGTTTAAGATACTAACCGATAACGAATCGATAGCGTTGAAGCATCCGCGCAGTCCATGTTCGTACGTCGACCATCGAATCCCCGAGCACCCCTCGTAGCGAAAAGTCACCGGTCTGATAGTCCGAAACGAGAGGCAGGTGTGGGACTGGGTCTTGAACCGACTGTTGTGTAGATTTTAACCGCGCGGGGTTTGGTAAGAAAGCTGAAAGTCCGAGGGAGCCGCTAGCAGCAACGAGCGCATTGATAACTTTAGGAAACAAGTAAGATTAAACTCGGGAAGCAAAGATAGAGTTACTTACTACAGTCGCCACAGCTAGGAGCTGCAAAAGCAACGTGCTTGAAAACGTCGCTTGCAGTTGCGAGCTCAGACGGGAAGCACTCTTTAAACTGAATTTTGCACTGTAGGAGTAGGTTTGTGGACTGCGGCCAGTACCGTGATCCGTAATTACCAAGGAAAGTATAAGGATAACCGTCTTGGCTGGCTGTTCGAACAAACGGTCAGTACGGCCCTAGTTGTGGCTATTCCGACTCACTGAAAGCATATTTTGTGCTGCGGGTAGTAGGCCGCTGACCCGGAATTGTCGAGGCGACCTCCTCCAACCGCTCGTTGGACAAACTTTCCCTCTTCGGCACCTTAACCCTAAGGGTCATATCTGGCGTATCATAGTCGCCTCCAAGTTCCAACCATGCTCTCTCGGACGCCATTGCATCCCACTCGTCATCAGCACCACCAAGTCGTGCAACAATCCAACTCCAAAGTAGACCCTCTCTCCAGCGTTCGACAACAAAGTGCGCGGCAATGAAACCCATATGCGCGTCACGCAAAAGTGGGTCGGTGCGGAATGGGTGTGAGGAAGTTGCTGCGAGCTCAGGTGCCCAAATGAGGGAAATTTCGGTGATAATAGACCTGCTGAACGCTTTGGCTTCATGGACTACATATGGTCGACGACGGGAACCAAACCGGTCGCCTGAAAGTAGTCACAACACGGCGTAAGCTTAGAGGTGAGGTAGGATTGCGCGGAGAGGACACATACTTAATAGCCGATTTGAGAATTCCAAACTATGCCATTCTCCTGAAGACGGATATGCACCATCAACCAGGGAAGACACAAGAAGATCCGGCTGCATCCTAAGCACAATGCCGTAGGCTAGAGAACGTGTCAGATAGCTGGTGATCTTCTTCCAGAGTGCTTACATGGAGTATAGAAGTCCCATGGAGAAAGGTCGGCGGAGAAGTAAAAGTCGTCGTTCTAAGATAGCGTTAGCAAGAAGCCAATCTGATAGATATGAAAACAGACTAGATAAACAAAAATGTCCGATACGTTCAAGTGAGCAAATTGTGATTCGATTGCAAGGCTAGAGGTGTATATAAGTAGATGTATGCGTTTTTTCGGCAGCCTTACATACCTATTGAACGTGGTATACTTGTAGTCACTATCGAAAAGTTTTGCGTGATGAACGACATTCAACTGCACGTCTCCGTCTTTCCATCCGAATGGCCGCCGAAGGTCGAGCCACTGAGGGATTTGGCCGAGACGCCAGCCAGAAAATTCGTCCGGGTTGCAGGACGGAAATGCGAAATCACTGGTGATGAGATGGAATTGCGTTGTATGCGGACGAAAATGTTGTAGAACAGATCGCATAGAATGCCGGAGCTCGTCATGGTCCCTGTATGTCGAGTTAAGATGGTGCGAAGATGAGCGCTAATCCTAAAACAAGTCGTGTGACAGAAATAACTTGCGTACCGAAATAGCTTCTTCTCTGTTCCAGCCACAGGTCGCCTTATTCGAGAACTGTCGAGAAAGGCGCGGGCGCGTGGTGCAAGCGTGCCCGCGCGCTGCAGTTGTTGTTGGACCTCCCTAACCCTGCGCCATTTCTCATGTAGGATGCCTGAGCCATTAGCGAACGTCCACACAACATCGAGCTTCGTCGCTTGGCTGGACGTGCATAATGTTCCCGCTGAGATCCACGAGTCTACGCAGGATTCGGCAATGTTCAAGTTGTTATGGAGAGTTGGGGGAGATGTGTTGCGGGACTGGTGTTGAAAGGGCAGGTATTTCGACCCCAGTGACCGATGGAGAGGAGAAGTTGATGGCGGATAAGAGTAACCGTACCGACTGCCAGAGGTAGGCGGCGGTAGGCTTGTGCAAGGCAAGTGGTCGTCGTTGAGCGCGTTGATCAGCCAATCTGGGGAGGGCTGAAAGACGGTAGGTTCATGGGTCAGCTCTGGGACCACGGTTGCATCCGTATCTTGAAGATATTGGTATTCGGAGAGGTGCTCCTGCAGAACAATGCCCAAATTCTGTGGGAGCTCAGAGGTTAGAATCAAGATTGAGACAAGGCCCAGGTTGAACAGTAAGATAACAGTCAGCAGTCGCGAGTTGAGCATGGCATACAGGCCGACAAGATCCATGACGGGGAGAAAAGTAGATCTGGGAGTTCAGACCTCTCACCTAAAGTAGTTCGGCAACGGCATTGCGCTAGTATCCTACAAATCTTAGTTTGAGGCAGCTATTCCTGGCTTGATCGCGTGACGAAATTAGAACGTTGCTGCGCATAACAAACTCGGATAGGACTTATGACACTTATCGGTCGTATATCAAGATTCCAAGGTAAACGAGAATCTGGTACGCACCCAGAAGGTCCTAGAGGAACTATGACCTCACGCCACCTCACTTGCGGAATGCGAGGGAGGGCGTGTTAGCCCTGGGAAGTCTGCAAAAGCTGCAAAAATCCCGGGATCGCCGTGCCAGATATAGACATAAGATTGATCCAATAAGGATGCTTGCTATAGTATCAGAAAACAAAGAGCATTCCGCCAAAAAAGTTGCAAGAGCAAATTGCACGGAAAATCCCAGTCTCGGCAGGCCGATAGAAGAAATCTCTTCTTGTTGTGTCGGCCGCAGCTATCGTTGCCGTTCATCAGACTGCGGATACGGATGTTTGGGAACGTTGGTTGCCAGGAGTAGGGGTCGCTAGACCAATTATCCTAGGACGTATGGCGTTGCTGCTGCGGAAGTGGACATAAAAATCACATTAATTGAAATACGTATGAGTAAACAAGTATATTATCGTCCAATGCGCACAAAATGTGCTCCGAAGCTGCGTAGTACCATCCTAATGGTCGAGCCGAGAGCAGAGTTGACAGCTGTCCGTGATCAAGAACAAGCGCTATCACCAATTTAGCCCGATCATAGAAGCATCTCGGCACGTGTTACCCAGCAGGTCCAAACAACCCTCCTATAAATTCCTGAACTGCCGTGTGAGACGCTATATTAATAGCATGTATTTCGCTACTGCTGATCTGGTCTGATCACCACAAAATTGCTCGGGCAGTAGGCAAGCTAACCGATTTGTTAGGCGTGGTTATAACCGGAACCGAGCCCGCACTGAGAGAGCGCCTCGCGTCCGTGATATCAGATGCAGAATATACACCATGTTCTTAATTTCGGAGGTCTTCCCAAGAGAGATCTTATAACTGTCGCGTGCAGCTCATGTGTCCTAAGATGCGCATCTGAGGACTCTTCCATTACTCGATACGAGGTTCATGCGAACGGCTGGACGCATATGTGAAGGAATTTTAGGACAGATGGAGCGGTGCTCATAATTGCGCCTACGAAAGAAGACTGGATGATTTAGCAATCACCCAATGGAGGACTTTACCGGAGTCGACCCGAGCATTGTAATAAACCAGAGCTGACCTTATCTGCTAGGAAAGTTAGGTCATGCTATCAACCAGCATGGTCCCGTCGAACTTTGTTGCAGTCTTTAGTGCAGAAACTACCTGAGGTGCTGTACTAATCCAAAAAGCTAGATGGGGTGATAAATGTTCTGGGACGAAGTATTGCTTGTAGGTAAGAGTGTCGGAAATCGACCTGGTTGCTGTTCTACAAATCATGACTTACCCGCTCGTGTTTGCCAATGAGCCAACAACCCAAACGGCTCAAATATCCACTGCATGGCACCGATGAGATACCGACCACACCTCCGAGCGTAAGAAACGGTATCCTACTGGGCACACTGAGCATCTACAGACGGGTTGACCTCGGAGCTCGGTACCGAATGGGAGATTAGAGTAGCGTGCGATTTTATCCAACGCATTGGTCTGGTTACGCCAGTGCAGGATATATGGCGCAAAAGATGCGGGGAGAACGGGTACGGGTATAAGCGAGGGATATGTATGGGAAATCTGAGAGCCGAGTGTTGCTGAGCGATCGACAGAGGTACTGAAATAGTTAGATCAGAGTCGGTATTCCAAATGAAACGATACATGCGTGGAAAAACGAGAGACAAAAATTTAGAGTTGAAACGAATTGATAGAGAAGGGACGAAAAGATAGAGATGCCTGGTATTAGCCATTGCGAATATTTTGCCTATCTCATCTCATAATGTCCTTTTTGATTCCATGTTAAGGCCGCCGGCATTCGTTTGCTATACTCATCGTCTCGGCGGACTAATATTACATTCTGGGAGCTGCGTACGTACAATTCGCAATGAATACGAGTGCCACGGCGAACACAAAAGGCTTCTGTCAGAGCGCCTCAGTCTGGTAGGTGGCGGAATGCAAGGCGAGTCTAATGAGAGTTCCTGCTAAAACTAACAGTACAGGGCTACTTCAGGTAAAGTATGATTATGACGCATAGAGTGTTGTTGCATTTCCAAACTTCTGAAGTCAACTCGCAAGTAGTCTGATACGGGAATCAAGGTGAGTTTTCACCGGACAGGGGTAAATCTGTCGGAGAAGCTTACGCTTGTTAATGGTAAGCTTAGGGCACGCAGGCTAGTCACAAGGATTGTGTTTAGATCACCGGTCACCGGGGTGGCGATGCTAATAATTAATATACTTGCCCTATGCTAGTATGATAGGGATAACTAGAGATAGAGATAGGGGTGTGTGATATTTCAGCCCGTTTTACGGGTTGCCATACTGTAGTTGCTTGGCAGAGAACACCACTCGGATTTTAACTTCAAATGTAAATGTTTATTTACTTGGGCTGATTTGCGTATTTCAATACATACCTTCTTATTGATAGTAGCTTAATATGCGCACGACTCTGTGGTCTACGAGACCAGCAAGTTCCTGGATATAAAAAATGGCAGGTGCTAAATCTTAGCATATCCACTCACTGAAAGTGTCCTATTAATATGTCTTCCGAGCTATTATTGGCATGAAGTTACGTCTTTGATAAAAGCGACGATCCTAGCCACATCGTCCCACGAGTCCAGCGCCTAACCATAAGCGCCGGCCGATCAACTCTGATCAAACACTTCCTCGCACATCCACAAAATAGGTAATCAAAGTAGATATCACAGTCGCTTGTACAAAAAAAGAAACAAAGAATGCGCAGAGTCAAAAACACAGATTAGAGCACAAACAAACAAACAGACAGCGAGAAAAAGGTTTCCAAGGTGCGTGTAAAAGTACAACAAGGGGCAAGGCGGTCGTGGTTCCCGAGTATGAGTAATAATGAGAGTTGAGAGGAGGGTGTTTTGTGTACAGTCGGTCGAGAGATGAAGACGCAATGGAGGGGGGCAGGGACAGTCGAATCTAACGGAACTCGAACGCAGAGGTAGTGCGTTCTGGTTGGTGGTGCAGCGTCAGCTGTTGGTATCTGTATGTCAAAAAGTAAGTTTCGTTTTCTCGGATAACAACGGCCGAGGACACGTACGGCTCTGAGTTTTGGTGGAAATAGAATCCGGTCATGGTGGCCGATACCGTTGACGTGCGTGACGACATCCCACGCCCCCCTCCACTCCAAGTGTCCCCGCTGTTGCTCCTAAACGAGTTCGAATGGGCACGTGTTATGCGCGGAGACGGCGGAGAGGATGGGATAGCAGATTGGCGCGGAGCAGGCGAGAGCGGCGGGAACTCTTCAGCCGACTGCAGCACCTCTGGTGACATTGGTCCAGTCGAGCGAGCTGAGGCCGAGGACATTGTCCGCGTTCGAATAGGAGGAGGTACAGGTGCAGGCGCCGTTTGTTGGGATGGAAGCGGGTGGTATGCCTGTACAGGCGAAGTCGGTTCCCGAAAGGGCGAATGAGTGTGTATAGGTGACTCGGCCTGCGAGTTGAGCTGTACGCAGACGTAGTAGAATCCTAAAGACGCAATGCGGGGGAGATGAATAAGGTAATGAAAGCCACGTGTTCAGAAAGCACGGTACCATCATAACTGGCCCCACGAATGCCCCGAACCTGGTGCTCAGGGACAAGAAACCGTTCCTTCCAGCGCATGAACACGAACCCGCGCTCGGCTAGGGACTTTTGTCGGATGGTCAGGCCCGGACGACGCATCTCGGCCTTGATGCCTAGAGATCAATCGAGATTAGCCTAGCACGGCGGGGTTTGTTTGCGGAGAGACGCACCACGGAACGAGTCAAAGCGGCCCCAGTGGGTCATGTCGTCCATTTCCGAGGCGCCGTAGCTCTGCGTGAGAAAGCCATATTTGGGACCTATAGGAAGCGATTAGCTGGAAGCGCGGCCCTGGGTTGATGTCACTTGCCGATGATCTCTGCGTCAAAGTAGGTGGTGAGCTGGGGGTGGTCGTCTGTGAGGTTTTCGATGGTGAGATAGCCGCAGAGCGTCGAGCCGGGAAAGTCGACGTTCTAGAGCAGAATTAATCACAGGCGAGCCAGATGGGGAAATGCGAAGAGTCACACACCACGATGGTTACGGACACATTGTACGAGTTTCGGCCGCTCTTTTGGATGCCCACAAACGACGCCCCGGGATACAAGCAGTCCTGGCGGGTGTTCTTGAGCCTGAGCCTGGTGACGTCCGCAAACGGATCGAGCTCCTGGTCGAACGCGGAGGGGTCCGGCCGACTGGGCGGGGGCGTGGCGTGCGAGAGGGGGGGCGACGGGGGGTGCTGTGCAGCTACGGAATGAGCGGCCGTCGAGTGGGCAACGCGGGATGAGAGGTGTGTAAACGCCGAGGGGGTGCGCACGGGCGAGCGGGGCGGGATGCTCAGGGGGGCGAGTGCACGGCCGGGGCGGACGTCGGGGGGCGGGGTGCGTGGGTGGTTGGAGGAGCTGTCACCGTCGGACTCTGCGCTCGGCTCCTCGACCATGGGCGGGAGCGTGGACTGTCTGCGCATGCGGGCGGCCGGGGGGATGATGGGCTCGCTGATGACGCGATCGAGGACCTGGACGCGGGCGCGGTCGGCGCACGGGCCGCAGACAACGCCGGGGCTGGGGCAGATGTCGTCGGGACCCATATGGGCGAGGGTGAAAAGGAGCTCTGCGGTGTCGAGCGGGCCATGGCAGGTGGAGCAGACTTTAATCTGCTGGGGCTGGGTGGCCACGCTCGCCTCGAACGAGTGGCCAGGCGCGAGACTGATGTTTTCGGTCGGCATCGCGGCGGGAAGAGACGAGAGGCGGGTGCTGTGCGACGGGTGAGATGCCCGTCACGTGGCCGGCCAAACACCTCACTACCAGACAGCCCGATCCCCCTATCGAACCCCATACCGGCTCCTCTCCTGCGTGCGCTCGATTGCCCCAATAGACCTGAGCCCCCGTCTCACGCACATCCCGCGCGATGGTCCGTCTGACAGCATGACTGGGCTGGCGATTTTCTCTCAGACTCTGCTGCAAGACCCTACCGTCCCTAGCCATCGTACTCTCTCTCTCGCATATACCGCGCTCGGCCTCGACGACACCGGGGGCGACCGCCCGTGTCGCGTGGACGGGTGGCCGCCAGCTCTCACGACCACTTGCATGTTTCGGCGGAGCTTGGGAGCTTCTTCACCTCGGGTTATACGGCGCCATGATTGCACCCCCACTCGGTCTGCTTGCTGCCCTCACTTTCCCCATTCGTTACTTATCAACGCTTGTTAGGTTTGACCCTACAGGGCGTACCCAATCATTCTCTCCACGCGCACCACAGTACCGTGCCACATCCAAGCCTACCTGCTCCACCGGAGATGAACCTTGCATACAAGGTTCAGCGCCTGTTTCAGACCAGCTGCTCACGTTTTTCGCTGAGCCTGTCCATCCTGGAGACAAGTAAGATAAACATCGAACTCGTTCGTTTTCAGGGATGGATTCATTCAAGTGGTGTATTCAGTTCACGCTGGCCCATTTTGACCCAAATCAAGTAACCCGGAACTCTCTAGGAAGCCACTTGTAGGCGCCCCACAAGGTATATACGCTGCAGCCACCCCATTGTGGTCCCACAGGAGAAAGAACGACGGGTTTGACCTGTTGGACAATAGTGATCACTCTGTTCATCTCGTGCGCGAGCTTTTCGGGTCGATCCCCTCGAACCGATCGTACGCGCATTTGGTCATATGCTCTCGGCAACGACACAAATGGCCTGGCGAACATTCAATAGAAGGATGAACCCCGGCCCAGACAACGTGCGGGTGGCCAGGACATTCCAAGTTCATCTTACGTGACGGGCCTTCGATCACTCTAACTAGTTTGAATACAACTAGTTGCACTTTCGCTAGATCACACGCATTTAACGCGTAAGATGATAATCGTCCACCTTGAGCAGCAACGCGACCGTCTCAGTAGCGAGCTCGACTGCGCTCGTCGACACCAACAACGGCTGTACCACATCCTCCTCCAAAATGTTCGAGATAAGGCCCTAGTACTGAATGAACACACATTGACCTGGCATATACACGCAACGACGTACCTTGCGCACGTTGATCCCGGCGTTCTTCTCGCCTAGCGCATGTCGGTTCCGCAACTCGGTGACAATCGCAATCGGGTTCAGCCCGGCGTTCTCTGCGAGCGTCGTGGGGATCACCTCGAGTGCGTCAGCATACGCCTGGAAGCAGTACGACTCCATCCCCTTGAGCGTCTGCGCATACTGGGACAACAACCGCGAAACATGAATTTCAGGCGCACCACCTCCGGCAATCAGAGCCCTACGCACACAAAAAAAAACAGTCGATCAGAAGCGAACAGACATAAACATATGACGACTTGCCGTTTTTTGACTAGACACCGGACCACGCACAGTGCGTCATGTAGACTACGCTCAGATTCTTCGAGCACAAGCGAGTTGGCACCCATGCACAGAACCGAGACCGTCCGGCCCTGGTTCTTTACGCCTGTGATCCTCACAACGCGCGCACCAGCCGTCTCTGTCTCGTCCACGAGATCAGCGTACCCTAGCTTGTCCTCTGTAAAAGCGTCGATATCGGCGATGGGTTTGCACCCTGTGCTCTTGGCCAAAAATTCGATCTCGTCCCGTTCGATCTCCTTGACCACCATGATCTTCAGCTTGGACAAGAAGTGCAACGACATTTCGTTGGTCGCGTCTCGAAGAATAGACTTTTGGATGAGAAGAACGTTGCACCCCGCTTTCTTGATCTTCTTGCACATATTGAGCAAATACTGCCTCTCTTCCTTGAGGATCTTGTCCATCTGACGATAGTCGTTTACCACAACCGTGTTGTCCATCTGAAAATAGACCATCTATCAGCAATATTCTCAACTCCACACAACAACCCCGAGCTTACATCTGGCTTTGGAGCGCTCAACTGGAACTGAACCAGGGCAATCTTGGCCTTTTCCATTCTCGTCGGCCCGCCGGCGGTAACGACCACATTCTGATTGAGAACAACACCCTCGACGAGCTCCGTATCCTCGATCGTGCCCCCAACCTTCTTCACTATCCTGATATCACGTAGATCCACGTTGGCAGACGTGGGCGTGATCAACCGGGTCACGGCTGATACCGCAATTGGAGCGAGTAGGGAGGAGTATTGTGATACGATCTGCAGCAAGTGAGATTGTGGCTGAGTATAGGGGCGAGGAGGTCTAGACGTACCTTGGAGTTTAACGAGGTGCTTGCCGCACGTAATAGACTACCCTTGTCTTTCAGATCAACAGGTGTGGAGATGTCAGTCAGGTACTCGACTGCTTTGGCCGAAGCTCGGAGGAAGGATTCTGCGATGATTGTGGGGTGCATTCCTAGCGCCGAGGAACAACAGTATCAGTCGGAATAACGACCTATAATTGGATGAGGGTGGGACAGACCTTTGGCAAGCATCTTCTCGGCCGCGCCTAACAGACTTCCAGCCAGGACGACCACAGTCGTTGTTCCATCACCGGCTTCTATGTCCTGTGCCGCGGATAGTTCTACGAGCTGTTGTAGAGTTAAGTTTCCGTGCGTGCGGTAGGTTCCAGAGCGACTTACCATCTTGGCCGCCGGATGAAGGACCGCAATATGTTTTAGAATGGTTGCTCCATCGTTGGTGATAATCACCTCTCCTTGCGAAGTTTGGATCTGGGGTTGGTGTTATATTAATTGCTTTTGATATGTACGCAAATGTGTACTTACCATTTTGTCCATACCCTTTGGACCCAACGATGTCCTCACGACGTCTCCGATAGCTACACACAAGATCATTAATAATTTGTCAATCCTTTTTATAAACGCGCTCGACCTTTGGCAGCAGTCATATTAGACAGCCTCACTTCCATAGGCTTGCCCTGGGACCACAGAGATTTAACGACTGGTTTGTTATCTAAAGTTCAACGCACCTTGTCATTGAATGATTTGTTCGAGTTGGCGCCAACCTTGGCCGGTGCGGGTGCTGCATTTTCGGACGACATGAGGATTTCGTGACAGAGTGGTGGAGGATGGATCAAGAATGTAATATTTGCAAGAGACGCGTCGCGCGGTTATTCAGGGCCGGTGTATGGGTACTTTGAAATTGAGCGCTAAGCTGTTCTTGTCCACGACTTGTTTAGCGGTGCTCAGTACGTCAACTTGAAATACAATCTAAGCTCCTAGATTAACTTGTGTTTTTGCATGTAGATATGTCGACTCCTCATGCTCGGAATATTGTTCGGAAATTACTGGCTGACGGCAACACTCTGAGGATACAAGAGATTTACAAAAGAGGCCTGGAACAGTATCCTGCAACGCCGTTTCCTCAGCCTCCGCCGCCTAAACGCTTCATGGGAAAGGCTGGAGTGCTGAGGCCTGCACCTCCCCCAGCACCGCATCCTCGACACCCATTTCGTTCGAAATCGTGAGTTTCGCGAATCAATTGCTTGGCCGATTGTATTTGACATGTCATTGTGTAGTTTTCTCAAAGATACCATCCTCCCCGACCTCATTGCGTCGAGAGAAATCGAAAAATTCCACACTATATTAAAGGATGAAGGAGATGACCAAACTAACAAGCGGGCCACAAAGTCCAAGCAGGCGATCAAGACAGGAGGACGGGACCTATGGCTTTGGCGTCTAAGCGGGCCACAGCTGGAAGCGGGAAAGAGCCCCAAGCTAGAGGAAGAGCCTCTGGTGGATGCTGTAGGATGGTACCAGAAAAACACACTGTTCCCACGTCTAGAGGTTCTCGAGGAGAAGACGAGCAAGAAGGATCCTTATGGTGCTGGACCTTTGGATCACTTGAACAAGAGGAGGCAGAATGCGAGGCCAGAGAAGCTGAGATTGGAGCGAGAGTAAGTGTCCAGTTTCTTCATTTGGTGGTTGGATACAAACTTTCATTAGGTGGACGGAAAGCGTTGCAGCTGCCCGGGCAGAAGGCAATCAGGCAGCACAGGGATCCTAGGACCAAACCTCTGAAATAAAACAAAATATGTATTGACCACCTCTGACAAACACCATTTGGAGTAACTGTCCAAAATATTCATGTGCCGATCAAATCGCATGTGTCATCAGCGATTTCATTTCCTGATTTGACTCGCTCCTCATCTACAAAGATTTTTGTTTTGGCTTACATGACTCGGCTCAAATTGAACCACCAGAACACCTGCAGGCTAACTTTATATTCTACTAGAACCTGCCCCAACTAGTTTATCCACCATGCCGATGCTGTGAGTACATATCTGAATGCATGGCTTGTTGGCTTATGCGCCTGCAGGCAAGACCCCTCTGTCAAATACAAACCATACACACCTCTGAACCTTCATGATCGGACATGGCCTTCAAAAACGATCACCAAATCCCCTATTTGGATGTCGACGGACCTGCGAGACGGAAACCAAGCTTTGGCGAACCCTATGTCGATCCAGCAAAAGACGCAGTTCTTCCAGCAGATTGTCAAATGTGGTCTTAAGGAGGTCGAGATCTCGTACCCTGCAGCGAGTGATACAGACTTTCAGTTCACTCGCAACCTAATCGAAGGTGGTTTGATTCCCGACGACGTATGGATCCAGGTGAGTGCTGTGCTATGAACGCCGACCAGAAACTGACTTGAAATAGGTCCTGACCCCCGCTCGTGCTGATCTTATTACCCGAACTTTCGAATCCCTGGCAGGGGCTAAAAGGGCGATCTTGCACATGTACAATGCATGTTGTCCGTGCTTCCGTGACGTCGTATTCCGCAACTCGCAAGACGAGACTGTCGAGCTCGCTGTAACCCACACCAAGCTCGTTCGAAAGCTTGTCGACGAGTATTCGGCCAAGTACGGCACCCAATTCAAGTATGAGTATAGCCCGGAGACGTTCTCGCAGACCGAACCCGACTTTGCCGTGCGAGTATGTGAGGAGGTCAAAAAGGCGTGGGGCAAGGCTGGGCTTGGAGACGAACGGATTATTTTCAATCTGCCGGCCACGGTAGAGATCGCCACCCCAAACCACTACGCAGACCAGGTGAGTAATAACCTTTTGCCTTGATTTTAGAGTTAATCACAAAGTGTTAGATCGAACTTTTCGGCCGAAATATTTCTGAACGGGAAAAGGTCATCATCAGTCTGCATCCCCACAATGATCGAGGGACTGCTGTTGCAGCTGCCGAGCTTGCCATCATGGCCGGAGCCGATCGTGTTGAGGGCACGTTACTTGGAAATGGCGAGCGTACAGGAAACGTAGACATCGTTACCCTTGCTCTGAACCAATACAGCCAGGGTGTTTCTCCCGGTCTCGACTTTAGCGATCTCCAGTCGGTTGTCGACACTGTCACCTCGTGCACCGAACTTGCTGTGCACCCCCGGCATCCATACGCTGGCGAGCTCGTGTTCACTGCATTCTCTGGATCGCACCAAGACGCGATCAAAAAAGGCTTCGAGGCTCAGACCGCACGGTGGGCGCGAGACGTCAAGACGGGCAATATGCTCTATTGGGAAATCCCTTACCTGCCTATCGACCCTGCCGACCTTGGTTGCACATACGAGGCTGTCATTCGTGTCAACTCTCAGTCAGGCAAAGGAGGCATTGCATACATCGTCAAGCAGGCACTCCTCCTCGATCTCCCCCGTCGCATGCAGGTGTCGTTTTATCAGGTCATCCAGGCCCTGTCCGAAAAGACTGGAAAGGAGATTACTACGGAAGATATTGTGTCTTCGTTCAAAAAGACGTATAGATTCAGCGGTGGGGTCTACGAAGGCCGCCTGGTTCTCAAGTCCTTTGCACTATCCGAGGTACCTCTTTCTAGGCCATCTACCCCCGGAAAAGATGGGGAGATAACTTCCGATTCTGGGCGCCGTTTTGATGGGAAGCTTCTCGTCGATGGTGCTGTTCGTATGATTCGAGGCGAGGGTAACGGTCCGCTCTCAGCTTTGCTCGACGCTCTACGTGGGCACTTGGACATTGAGCTATCTGTTCGCGAATACTCCGAGCACTCTATCGGCGAAGGCACATCCGTCAAAGCTGCGTCATATATCGAACTAGTCAAGCCCGGTGCGAATGACAAGACGACTGGAGGATTCTGGGGTGTCGCAGTCAATTCAAACATCGCAGCGTCTGCCCTACATGCAGTCATTAGTGCAGCGAACAATGCTCTGGGTACTGACCCCGTCACCCCAGCCAGGGCACATGTCGTTGAGAGCGAAGCAGACATTTCTGCCGCGGTTCATGAGAGTCTGTCGCTAGACCTTCCAAAACGCTTGCAGACCGCATTCTTGAAGGTCGTACAAGTCAGCACAACCTCTACAGACGGCGCCATTTCCCTCGACGGTCTTATCTCCTTGTTCCGCAAAACGTACGAGTACGACCAATCTTCGCAAGGACCGTTTACGCTGCGCGAGTATGCACTCCACAACGTGGATGCGAATACGAGGAAATTCGAGGGTGTAGTTTCGATTGCTGGAGCGGATGAAAAGATTTCTGGCGAGGGTAATGGACCTCTGTCGGCATTCCTCGCTGCGCTCCATACCCGTCTAGGCAAGAGCGCGCGGACGCCGCAGGCTCCTGGTGCGTTGTTGCATGGAACGATCGAGATTCGAGAATTTGCGCAGCACTCCATTGGAAGCGGCTCGGAGGTCAAGGCTGCTTCGTACGTGTTGCTGGGCATGGACTCTGCGTCAAATCGTCGCACTGCTTGGGGTATTGGGGTGGATGAAGATATTGCCGTGAGTGGATTGAGGGCGGTGTTGAGTTCTCTGTGCGGGCTGTACAAGGAGACTCCCAAGAGATCTTAAAACAGATTGATTTAACCGAAATGTATTTAATGTCGTATGAACTTGAACCAACGCACTTGAAGCCGATTTGTATGCGCTGGGAGCTGAAATTGAACTGTAACGTAACAAACATGTGACCGGTAAACATGAATACACAAGTTGCCGCGTTCCGACTCGCCAACCATTCACAAAACAACAAAGTTGCATTCAAGCACCTCTTCGGCTTTCTTCTCATAGTCTTCTTAATTGAGGGACTAAAGGTATACACGAACGCTAAAGAATTATTTTATTCAACCCTCTGACACGCGAATGTGCTCGCTTCGTCTAGAGCTCAACTCTCACCAGCCACATGTCTCCGCCAGGACCGTTTGTTCAACCAGGAGATACTCTGGAGGGGTTTCTGAGGTACTTCTGGCAATGTCAGATTGCTACAGCAGAGAGCGAGGATCCGGATTTCAAGCATCCCCCTCTGCCGTTGGCAAGGATTAAGAAAGTTATGAAGAGTGATCCGGATGTCAAGGTCAGTATTTTATATACCTAGTAGTTTCAAGTCGAGGTCTGAAAAGAAAACGACGTAGATGATTTCGGCAGATGGTATGTACATTTAAAGCTCTCGATGTCGCTGGTCCCATAATCGTTCTGGAAACAGCGCCTATCCTGTTTTCCAAAGCCTGCGAAAGTAAGTCCCTGCTTACATGTCCCAAACACACTCACAAACCTGGTCGGTATAGTCTTCATCTCTGAAGTGACAGCTCGCGCATATCTAGTGGCCGAGCAGCACAAACGCCGCACGCTTGCCAAAGCAGATGTCGCACGTGCACTCAGCAAGAGTGACCAGTTTGACTTTTTGATCGATATTGTTCCCCGCGAGGAAGGTGCGAAGAGAAGTACGCGCGGCGGGACGGGTCGGAATGATTTGAAGATGCCGACGGCTGGAGAGAGCAGCACGTCTGGCGATGTGAATGTCGCCAGGGCTCCTATTGTTGCAGATCCAGGTCCGACTGAAGGGCTGATTGGAGAAGTGAGTGCGATTCGATTGTGAATGTTGTTTCTGTGGAGTGAAACTGAAGAATTCTGTTACAGGGGCAGGCTGCGCAAGATCTTTTGGTGCAACCTATCCCTGGGTACCCCGTTCCCGCTGGTGTTGGTGTACGTTAAGCTTGCTGTGTTTATCGTGTGAACTAATCTAACCCGGGTTTCTAGTTCTCGTACACTCTTGCTGGTCCTCACAATCAATAAGATTATATGATTCATATGGAATTCATAGCAGTATACAAAGTAGTACGTGTACATTAGTGTAAGATACAGCCGACGAATGGTATGCAAAAGTTACAAGATTAAACTGCAAAGTATGTTCAAATTCATTACATTACGTATCTATGAATCCATTCAGTATGCGCAGCCATGCCGAGGGACAAAAATACTCACCAAAATTAGAATGGCCTAGTGTGAGCTCTTTCCTCGTATAGCCTGTTTTGCTCGAGATAGCAACCCTTTCCAACTTCTCGTCGACGAGCGACTCTCTGAGCGTTCAGATTCGTGATGTGTTTGGCGTGAAGATGCCCGAGCCCATAGAGATGGTGTGTCATCGTCCCAAGCTGAGGATGTTCCCAGGGGATCGTCGCTCGAAGATAAGCCAGGATGTATTTGGACTCCAGGTTGCAGATGCGAGCGTGAGGATAATGAGGTGAAGTAAGGATTGGGTAGTTTGCGTCCTCTGACAAATTCGAAGGGCGAATTAGCAGATTCCATATTATAGAGGGGTACAGTAGAGAGAACAGAAGAATAGGAGGGTGACTAGAAGTACAGAGTGGCTTGCTGGAGCAGAGCCGAGGCCGGGTGCCGAGGTTTTAAGCCCAACGGTAACAGCTCGAGTGTCATCTGGGTATTGCAGTGCAAATACGTGTACCGCGGCTTAGGCTGCGGTGCAAGTTTCGCATCCGTGCAGGCCAAGGCGTCTCCACAAGCCGCAGCCTCTGAGATCCTCGGCATCCATTACCTATGGCCCCAAAGTGCTTATAGTCTGAGCTCGGCGCGGGAGCCCCAAAAATCATTTAAAATACCCACGTGACAGTTTCAGACTGGTTCCGCCGGATGCAAAAGGGTTAACTTTGGCTGACTCGGTCTTGCATACATCCATCATGTCTGGCAAGAGCATAACGTTCTTGCCAACTTCGAGTCCGTTCGCATATGCGATTCTCGGTATCGCGTCGTTTCTTGGGATCCCATATTCCTTCAATGTCGAACAGACCGATGGTATTGTCCTAACTGTGGACGGAGCAACTAGCACAAACCCCGCGGACGCCCTCCACCAGCTTGCCGACACCGCGGGCCGTGCGGGAGACTCTCAAACGGTAAGTCCAATCAACTTTCCCAAGGGTATTATTAAACGGTTCAAAGAGCACTCAATTCCATGACCTCGCAACGGCATTACCATCTAAAACAGCATTTGCGGATCTTGCACCAGCAATTGATACGATCGATGATCATTTAGCCTACCGGACATTTATCGTCGGTCATGCATTAACCGCCGTGGATTGGGCGGTCTGGGGAGCTCTCAAAGGTATGTAAACTCGTATCCGTGACTTGCATGTGACTCATGGTTTTGGGATGTCTAGCGAGCATCCAAGCAGTTGGTGTATTGAAGCGAGGAGCTCATCCCCATGTGCAGCGATGGATGAATTACATCGAGTCTCTGTCCTCGACTCAGGAAGCCCTTGCCGCGCTAGTCGAGGCAAAATCTAAGAAGGTTATATCCAACTCGTTCGACAAAAGATGTCGTTACTAAGCTCGGGCGTGTATAGGGACAAGGCACCAAAGCAGCGGCATCTTTCACTCTGGGTCTTCCAGGAGCTGTGAAAGGACAAGTAATTACTCGGTTCCCTCCCGAGCCAAGTGGCTACTTGCATATCGGTCATGCCAAGGCAGCCATGCTTAATCAGTACTTTGCCCAGATGTACGAAGGTAAACTGATCATTCGGTTCGATGACACGAACCCGTCTAAGGAGAGGGTAAGTTGCGCATTCCTATCACCCTGGAAATATATATTGAGGCATAGTGCAATAGTCTGAATTTGAGGAGACTATTCTTGAGGACTTGCAGCTCCTAGAGATCAAACCCGATATTTTGACTCACACCTCCGATTATTTCGACAAGCTATACGAGTACGGGGTACAACTTTTGAAAGCAGAAAAGGGCTACGCAGATGACACTGGTGTCGAGCAGGTCTGTTTACATGATTGAGTGTGGGTTATCAAGCTAAATCTTATGAACAGATGCGTGAGGAGCGAACGAATGGTATTGCGTCGAAGCACCGCGACGCCTCTGTCGAAGAGAATCTCAAACGGTTTGAAGAGATGAAATCCGGCAGTGCTGAGGGTGCACGATGGTGCATTCGTGCTAAAATTAGTGTCGATGACCCGAACAAGGCACTCCGTGATCCGGTGGTTTATAGGTGCAACGCCACCCCTCATCACCGCACTGGGTAAGCTACGGCTGAGCCGTCTACTTCAACTACGTCTGAATTACCTTCTTCAGTGATAAATGGAAGGTTTATCCAACTTACGATTTCGCATGCCCGATTGTCGATTCACTCGAGGGTGTTACGCATGCGCTTCGTACGAACGAATACCGCGACCGAAACCCACAGTATGCATGGATGATTGAGGCCCTTGGCTTGCGCAAGGTTACCGTTTGGGACTTTAGGTATGTACTATTTTCACCTAGGTAATAAAATACGTCTAAGATAGATGTACAAGTCGCGTCAATTTCGTGTACACATTGCTATCAAAGAGGAAGCTGCATTGGTTTGTAGACGAGAAGCTGGTACAGGGATGGGATGACCCTCGGTTCCCGACCGTGCGGGGTATGTTCGTTATTACCTCTCTGCATACAGCTTATATTTACGCACTGGCCCTTAAGGCATTCGTCGCCGAGGAATGACTGTCGAGGCACTTCGTCAATTTATGCTTGCGCAAGGTCCATCTCAGGCGCAGTTGATGCTCGAGTGGGACTCGTTCTGGGCCTTGAACAAAAAGGTTATTGACCCCGTTGCTCCCCGTCATTGGGCGATTGTTAAGGAGGGCATGTAAGTACCCGGCTGTGCTTTCAGGCGACCCGTCCTAATATATTTTAAAGGGTTACTACTACCATCAACGGTGCTACAGAGGAGGTGAAGGAAGTGCCGTTGCATAAGAAGAACCCCGACGTTGGAAACAAGAAGACCGTATATGCGAAGAATATTATCCTGGAGAAAGAGGATGCGGATTCGTTTGAAGATAACGAGGAGGTATGACAAATTTCTCAAACCGGCACATTGTAAACTAACCGTTTGTCCAGGTGACTCTCATGGACTGGGGCAACGCTATCCTCAAATCCAAATCTACCAGCGCTCTCGAGTTTGACCTTCACCTTGAGGGTGACTTCAAGAAGACCAAGAAGAAAATCACCTGGCTTGCGCTCCCCGCCCCAGATCACATACTCGTTCACGCCACACTCCTCGACTATGACTATCTCATCACCAAAAAGAAACTCGATGAGGGTGACGATGTTGCAGATTTTGTTACCCCCGTTACCGAATTTCGCACTGAATGCTGGGCCGACGCGAATGTTGCCAACCTCAAGAAAGGCGACATAATGCAGTTTGAGCGAAAGGGATACTACATCGTCGATGGCATATATGATGACCCCGAGAGCCATGTCAGCGGAGCCAAGCGCATGGAGTTTGTCAAAATTCCAGATGGACGAGCTGCAGGATTGGTGAGCAAAGCCGGCCCAGAGGACACAGCCTCCAAGCCAAAGAAAGACAAGGCAGCAGGAGGTGGAAACTTTGGGAAGCCTACACGCGGACAAGGTGCGGCAGCCTCGAGCCAAGCCGGGTCTGCACCGACGCTGACAGACACGGCATCCAAGGCGCATCCTGAGGGCACTCGGGTCATTCTGTCCGAGGGGACTACGGGTTACAACATTCCGATTACAACAAAGATGTATGCGGTAGCCAAGGTGGGAGGAGAAGGATCTGTTGATGCTCCAGCGGATACAAAAATGTATACTGTGAAGAGCGTGTATGATGCGTAGACTTTTTGATTTAATAATTGACATACAATGAAATTTCGTTTGCTGAAACAGAACGACAGAAAACAGAAAACTTTCGGATAGAAAATACAAAACAACCATGCGCATGCGCCCAAAACGAATAATAGACCCCGGGCAACGTTCAATCCAAGGCCATGATCGCCGAACCTCCACTCTCCAGGCTTATACAAGACCTCCACCTCCACCTCCACTTCTCTGATCTCGATCATGGGCGTATATATCACTCCATAGGCGCCAGACTGGGGGACCTCATAGTCCCCGTGTCCCCCCTCGCAAAGTCCTTCGCAATCGTCAACATCTCCCTAAAGTCGACTTCGGCAAACTTGTTGTTCTGCTCCTCGAGGTCTACGATACGTGCTGAACCACTGCTGAAGTTCGTGAACCCATAAGGATGTGGCATCCCGTTCATTCCGACCCCGTTCATGTTCTGAGATGCTGATAAGTCACCCTGGAAACCGAGCGGGCTTGTACTTGCGCCTACGCCTAGGTCTTGGCTGGATGCTTGCATCTGCAGATTGGATATGTGCGAAGAACATGCAGCAACGCCTGGCTTGAGCATGTCAACAAGTACCAAGGCAAGCCAGTAGTAGGGCAGAGCGTCGTTAACGAATACAGGCTCTTTCAAATGGGGAATAGTGTCGGCTGTGGATGCAAAGAATCCAGCAGTTGCGCTGTGGGATGACGATGGGGAAGGGGCACCGGAACCATCTGCTGCTGGTGATCCCGAGTTTGCACTCGAGGTTGAGGGCGAGGTAACCTGGGGTGCAGTAAGGAGTACGCAGAGTGGATCAAGGTCCCATCCTTCACGCCACTATTGAATAGGTGAGCTTCATGTAAGTGAATAGTAATTGGATGAGACATACCTTAGCTAGTGCCCGCATATAAGCTGCCACTACCAGATCATGATCCACTGAACCTCCGTTGATAGCCATCAACTCATTCGTCACCCAGCATTGTGTTACAAATCCGCCCTTGGGCTTTCCTTGACCAAAATCTATTAGTCCGCGCAAGAGAGTCATCACAATTACCGCCCTCGCAAACGGCCCCAACCTAACGCCCGTTATCGCATCCGGTCTGCCATCAGGGCTGTTGAACCCAAATACGGACTGCATGGCCATATCAAGCGTGAGACCATCAGCTTGATACCCTCCCGCCTCGGCCAACGCTGCCCATTCGCCCTCGGTCCGTGCGCTCCACATGGACTCGGACGCAGGGACGGCGAGGTGGATTGTGTCTCGCGGGGATATGAGTGATGGGATGCCAGCTTCGAGGCAGGCAATGGTGTCGAGGATGTATATGAACCAGGCGCAGCGGCGAGAGGTTTCATGGCGAATCCATTTGCGCCAACGGTCATCAAGAGTTGAGTCTGCGGGAACAGAGAGGCGAGAAGCATAGTCGGCAGAGGGGAGGAATAAACCGGATTTGCGTACAACCTACACGGATACGATTAATAAAATTGCGTGATATACACAAGTGCATCTCTCTTACCTTGACGACGGTTCCAAGGAACAGATGGCCGATGATTCGCTCGGACGGGTCTTCAGACAAGAAGGCGGGAGTGTTGTATAGCAGCAAGCTTTGTATGATCGACACTTGGTCGCAAAGAGGTAGTTTGGCGCTTTGACGAACAAATGTTTTGACAAGCATATCGACTTTCTGTGAGATGAAATCATATTTAGTATTAGGAGACCAATAAAGCACCAGCTGAACCCACCTCTGTTCGCACAATTCCTTGCACTCCATCCCAAGGTCCGCCAGAGACCTTGAGCGAGAACGACTCGCCGATAACGTTATCTTTTAGCTTAAACTCTTCAGGATTTAGGCCTCCAACTGTGCACATAGCAAACGCAAGCCAGTGTGGCGACTCGGAAAGCTTGAATGTTGCTTGATGCACTAGAGGAAAACGAACAAGATGCTCTGAGAGTGTCCTAGCAGCATACGTGGAGAGGCGAGCCAGTGGCGGCAAGAGCCAATGAGGGATCGTGTAGCATCCAGCAAACAATCCGGGCGGTATACTATAATGACAGAATAGTGCGTTAGTCCAGTAGAGGGAGGCGAGTGGGACACACGCACTAGAATTTATCTGCAGGATTTAACGCTGCGCCGCGTTTCTGATTGACCCATCGATACTCTGCATTCAAAGCAGTCTTTTCCGGAGAAAGCAAATCCGCTTGAAGTCGCTCGGCAGCCGCCGTGTCTCCAAGCAAGTACGACTCCAGGAAGGGGTCGACGGGTATATCATCTGCATTTGCCCCGTTGGGCTGAGCCGTGTCCTGACTTGCGTTCCCATTCGCACTGCCGCTACGTGACCGACGTTGCGGGAACGCATACCAGTTTCCGAATTGAGTGACTTCCGAGCCCGATTTGGGAAGGATGGCGTCCGTGTTAAACATTGAGAGAGGGGGGAGAGACCCCCAAGCAGGCACCATGCTTCCGCCAGTAAATGAAGACGGAGAGGGCGCTTCAACGGATATGATCGATTGAGAGTCTGGTGTAGATCGCATGAGGGACGTGAAATTATTCGAAGAATCACCAGAGGGAAAGAGTTGATCAAAGCCGTTGGATAGATCCGTAGATGGCGCAACAGATGAAGCGGGCGACGGCCCATGAACCAATCGAGCCGACATTTCCTTGTTCAATGAATTAACTTCAGGGGACAAACTTGCTTCTGGAGAACTTGTCTGGTCATCCTGCCGCATACAAGTCAACACATGCAAGTCCCCCAGACAGCGCAAACTCACTTGTCTCGATTTGCCCTGGGAGCGCTTCGTCAGCCCTGCAGCTTTGAGCTTGGCGCGACCAGAGGTGACGGGAGGCGCTGGCATAGACCCACCCTCCGCCTGCGAATCTATCATGGCGTTCGCCTCTCGTATCGCTTCGGCCTCGGGGTGGCAACGGCGACGGTGCCTCAGTAGGACATCACTAATGGCGGCCGGCACAAGATGAATGATCAGTACGGATAGCTCCAATGGGAGGAATGGCACGGAATGGCATAAGCGGTACCTTCGAGCAAAACTTTTCATACATTCTTCACATTGGAACGGACGTGTCTCGGTGTGCTTACGTTCGTGGCCTACAGGCAGTGAGCAATCAATTTGGGGCTTGGGTCTATCTTGCTGGGAAACCACAACGCACGTCTCAGGTACTCCATCCGTGAGTACGTAGCAGAACATTCCGAGCAGGTGAACACAGGTTTTGAGCCAGATGCAGCTTGCATAGTTTGGACTGACATCGTGAGCAAAGACTACTAGGACAACAAGTTGTAGAGAGTTCCTCCGACAGTGGTGGTCAAGGCTGAATTCTTTATCCAATTCTTGGGGCTTGATCAGATGCGTCACAGACCACAACAGAGCCATACTGTGAGTCACGCTTCGGCCAGGGACTATCTTACAGGTATCAAGCTTCACAACTGCAGCGTGTTCGGCCAGCACAGTCCACTGAAGCTCAAACTTGCGCACGAGGCGATCGCACGTACGCGTATCTTGCCGAAGACCACAGATCCGCCGGCACAACTAGCGCTTGTCACATCACACAACGCAAGTCAAATCACCATTATCATAAGTCCACATATCAGCCAACCGCCATTCCAGAACGGCAGACATGATCTATCAAAAAAGAGGAGGGGGGAAATAACAACAAAAAGTCATGGGTATGTGAACAAATGCGTAAGCTGTGCGTTGTACGATGCAAGTGTAATCAAATAAAACAAATCTTCATGAGCGAATCGCGCGGGGTGCGCGTCGTTAGATAGGGCGTTCCACGAGCGATATCAGAATCGCTTAGTAGCATTTGTCGTAGAGGCTATTGCGTGGGAACGTAAAGTTGGCAGCCTCCCAGGTCGTGATGTTGGGGTTGGTGTATGCGACAATGTGCCTGTTTGCAATTGGTGAGTATTCGATGACGCAGGTTTGAATAGATGCCAAAGCCGCGAGGTAGACAAGGGAAGGATGGCGATAAACAACGGAAGACTTACTGATTGATATAATCAGTTGTAGGATAATCAGGCGGGTCGCAGCCAACGTTTTCATGGCCAGCACGCTGGTAGACACGAACATAGTCGACGAGCATAGTCGCAGGGAACTTGAGGTTCTTGAAATCGATAGGCTGGAAACTCGGCGATAGACCCAAATTTAGGATGACATACTACACAGCCAACTGTAAGTCCGCAGCAAGTGTAGACAATAAACGTGGCATACCATCGGTTCTTCAGAAATAATCCTTTCAGAAATCTGAGAGACGCTATCCCCTTGAATGGCCTCCGCTGTCGCTGTCCAGGTCTCCTTGCCGTCCACCGTCCAGGTCACGAATCCTTCACTCCGCTTTTTGCGGTTACTCCAATATTCAAACCCGTACTTTCCATATCCACCTCCTCCCAACACATAATTGCCTGCCTGTACCTCGCTAACGCAAGAAACACATTGCTGGTACGGCCCACCCTTATATGTGTTGATCGCGGTGGTCTCGTCGTTGTAAACAACTGTAGCAGGTGTGGTATTCGTGAATTCGTAGCCGAAGTTGAATGGCGCGACCTGCAAAGACTGTGAAACTTCGCCTTTCCGTATCCAAGTATTAATCTGAGCCTCGATAATATCAAGCTCAGGCGCCCCGCGTCCGCGCGAAACATCAGGACCAGGATGATCTGACCCCGGACACGTGCAGGACGATAGACGTTGACCAGGTAACTTGGATAATCCGGCCTCGTAGACAGCGGCGGGCGTGTTATCCGCGTTGAGTTGTTGAGGGAAAGTACCAATGTCGCACGCATCGTAGCTATACGGCCAAGTACCCTCGGTAGTGGCTCCATAGCCTGCGCGTCCGAGGTTGCCCATAGTCCAAGCACCAGGCCAGAAGCCAGCCGTGACGGAGTCGCCGGGAAGAGATACGGCGACCTCGATATAACCGGCTGTAAAACAGAATTTGTTCCACGATTGGATCATACCAGACTTCCAGTTCAGATCGTGATTGCGAACTTCTTCTATGGTAATTACGAGAGCACCGTTCTTCGTAGTCACCTGGGCTGCGAAAAGGTTTAGCGAGCATCGATTTGCGGAAAGAACCAAAGTCACCTGGGTCATACCACTCCAAGTCCCCAGTCGGCCAATAATGGTAGTCTGTGGCCTCCCAAAAAGGATCGTCGCCAGGATAGAAGGATCGACCTTCGGTCTCGAATTCGTCGCTGAAAACCAAATTGTACTTTTGCCCGTCGAACCCGGTGCGAGTCTTGGCGTCCTGGGGCGTGTCCTTGTCAATCAAGCTGGGCAGACCCGGCAAGTCAGGGACTTGTCCGGTTGCATTGATGCCGCCCAAGTTATAACCACCTCTGAAAATTGGGCGTTTCGTAAAGTTGACGATGACAGGATACCCAGCGAAAAGGATGATGAGGCCGCCACAGAGTAGAAAAATCATTCCCATGTTCATCCAGCCTCGAGCGCTAAAAAGATCCCACTGGCGGTCGAGGCGGCGCAAAGCAGCCGGAGAAGGGTTGTGGAGCTCATCGTCGAGTTCGGGATCTTTGGTGTCGTAGAGAAAGCCGCCAGCAGTGGTCGAGGTAGCACCAGCAGCAGCGTGAGGAGTCTGTCGGGTGGATTGCTGACGCGTAGGCAGGGGTTTCTCCCGGCCCTCGTGTGAGTGACTGGACTGTGACGGCGTGTGTGTAAAGCGCGAGACAGAGCCCTGCCGCCGGTGGCCCTGGGCCTCGCGGGGAGGCAATGGAGCTGGAGCTTGTGCAGGACTGTGTTCGTACTTTGGCGTTGGCAACACGTGTGAGCAAATGCACGTTCCCTTGGCACGCTGCGGATACTCACCGAATACGGCCCGTACGCTCCTCCAATCGCCGCAGTCGCGACAGCATGCGTCGTCTCTGTGCGCGGGTAGTCTACGGACGATTGACTCCGCACATGACTGTATCGGGGACGCGATGATCCCGAGCCAGCTCGTCCGACAGGAGTAGATGAAGATGGAACCGGAACGGGAGCTGGGGAAGTTGGCGGCTGAACGTACGGGGTGCGGGTGTATGCGCGGCCACCGCGGGGGCTCGTACTAGCAACCGGGGCGTAGGTTGTATCATTAGCTCGAGACTTGTGCAGTCTTCGGTCGGACATCGTGTGCGCGTGCTGGTCGTGGCCGGGCTCTCATCCAACAAAACCAGATATCACGTGAGTAGCCGAGCACAGCCTGTGGCTCCACTAGCCACCGCACGGGCCATTATAGCCACACTGTTCCACGCGTCCATGCCTCGACTGCTGCGCTCTGACATATCCACGAGTGTATTCGATTGTAGCCCGCAGAAAATGATAGCAGCCCTATGATTAAGCTCCAGGTCCGATTGATCTAGCTAAGGATAGTAAATTTGTTCGGAGCTACGACACTCTCAGTTCATGCCTCTGGTGATACCTCGGCAGGGACACACCCAAAGTAGTCGCCATCGAGCTATGCTCCGTCCGGCTGATTCTGAACCTTATAAGGTGCCTTGGGGGGGCTCCTCTTTCACCCCACATCCAATATGCCTCAGTTCCCTCTATCTTCAAGCAGGAACGCTGACCTCCTCCCCCGTGGTCCCGCTTTCTTCGTACGTCCATATCTCTATCATTTCCTTGGCATACAGTACTGACATGTGCGCAGTGGCCACCCAATATTACCGCTCTGGAGCGGATTGCGCTTAGCTCGCCAGGTGATCTTCGACAGAGCCTGAGGTAAGTCTTACACCCACCACCCCATGACACCTCAATATTCATCACAGCCCCCTGTAGCGAATACCTAGATGAGCCTGTACAGGTATCGGTTGTCTGGGACACACCTCGTCAGATGGGCGGTCGTACCGTCCACACCCGTCTCATGAACCTATCCCATTCACACAGCATCATCTGCACATCCTTGGCCACCATCCGTCTTTCAAACACTCCTAACTCTGTCCATACCACCTCCTACCTTAAATCTACCCCTCTCCCATTCGACGTCAACCCCAAATTCACGTTGCTCGCAGCAGGAATCGAGAAACGAATCGCTGCGGGATCCGTGCACGACGCTCTATGGCGCCGATACTCTCTGACAGCTCCAGGCGTCGAATGTGAAGTTGAAGAATCCTTTGCGAACCGAGAAATCTTCGATAACCCGGCGGCCGCGCAGTATTGGGCAAACAAACACATGCCAGACTTGATCTCCAAGCTTCATCCCAGTCCGATGCCCAGTCCACGCATGACGTTGCTTGCTGCATGAAAGTGAAAAGTTATTTTGTGAAACCATTATTTAAACCACAACTGTATCATAGCTTGTTGTTTGCGAATGTATTTACCAACTCTCGAGTCTCTTATCCTCTGCCTGTTCAGTATTATTAAAATACATTGTGTCAATTGATTCTACTAAATACATATGCCTGGAGCCCCATAAATACTCAGAACTTGTAAACCTACACATCGTCATTAGCATCTCACATGACCACAGCCGTAACACAACACCTACCTGCTCCTTGATATACCCCAACTCTTTCAACGCGCCTCCTAACTCACCCTGTGCCAACCCATCCTTCGGGCCAGACACAGCAGCAACCTGTCCAGGAGGGCCTGCACGCATATAGCCCATCAGCAACCAAACCCAAATTGCAAGATTAAAGGCTCTTACCACACACGAAAACCATAACTTTAGCTCCAAGCTCCGGGCCCGGTAAATAACTCTTGATCACTTTTCCGTCGATCCGACCCTTGGCTCCGGTCCAAGAATCGTCCGGACGAGAGATGATGTGCATGACCTATGCCACCATACGACAGTCAGTTTTACAGGTGGGCCTATTTGAGAAGATATATGCGCACCTCGAATCGTCCATTACTCTTCGCAGCCATCTCATCCAGCTCTTCTTTGATAAGAATATCCGCAGGCGTCACATTTCCAAAGATCAACTTGAACTTGGTCCTCTCATCAGGCTGAGCAAGCGAGTGTTGAAGAACCTGGAAGATAGGGGTGCTAAAACCAAAGTCAATCAGTCATGCCGCATATCAAAAACTAAGCTCGGAAGAACGTACATTCCACTTCCACCAGCAACCATCCCGACTTCATCAAACTGGTTCGCCAGCCACGCGAGTTTGGGAATCGGGCCTTTGATCTTGAGGGTATCGCCAACCGACATGCTGTGGATGTGGCTCGAGAGTTTGCCTACATAATACCATGTGAGAATGAGTCAAGGATAGGCGCTGGGTGTGCGTACCGTCTGGGTAGCGCTTGATCACAAGTGCGAGTTCGCCAGGGGTATGAGGTGCGGAAATGGGGGTATATGGGCGCTGAACCGGCCTAGAGAGAAACGTTTAATATAACTTACAATGCTAGTACAAGTAGATGGTACTCACTTGCCATCAGCGTCATCTGGTCCTTTAACATAAATCGCGCTCGCGACAGGGAGGAGAGACGCAGATCCCTCGGGTAACGCAAACACGAATCTAACCCATTCACACTCGCGTTAAGTGCCACTCAAAATAACGAGAGCGAAAGAGAAAGGAAACGTACTTGGCAGTGTTGTGGTTATACCTAACAATCTCTTTCAAGGGAAAATCCCTGAAATCAGCAGTATCAAGAGCAGTGACAAGAGTGGCGACCATAATGTAAAGTCAAAGCGGGTTGGTGGACAAGTCAAAAACGGCCGGTAGACAAGTCTGACGTTTTCAGAGGCTTATATATCTAGTCTATTGTCCGAGGATGCGTGGGAAGACGGTGGCCCGGGTGTGCGACCGGACGGGGGTTGGAAGGCAAGTGAGGTCAACAGGCGCACGCGCATACAGCCCACTGACTGTAACAAAGACCATCGGCAGTGCTGTTTGTATTCAGAAGATCATATTTAGGTTTCTGAGGACTGCGTCTGTGGAGGTTTGGATTTTTGTTTGCATCGAGAGCTGAGATGCGATTTCAGCCCTCGGTTCACGCCGTTTGAAAAAAGAAGCAAACATTCATTGAAAACTCGTCAAAAAAAGAATTATACACAACGTAAGTAAAAGGCATCCAAGAACATCGTCCCTCGACAAGAGCTGATGGGTATTTCCGCCAAAAAAAAGATCAATTACAACCAACTATAACAGAAGGTTGGAAATAAGTGGGGTCGTAAGAAAGAGTGAATGTGAAAAGAGAAAGGTTTGTTGGCGTTGTTTGGTTTGTTGAAATGTGTAAACAAGAACAGAGGCAAGAGGCAATAAAGAGTGGACGGGAACGGGGGGTATCCCAGAGGGTGGGTGGTGTAAGGTACCAGAGGGGGGAATAACATAGCACAACAAGCTGCCAAGTGCCAGCACACGTACACAAAGGACGCGGTCAACACGCACACGCATCCGCCAGCGGGAGACTGAAAAAAGGCGGGGCGCCACCAACCAGGAAAAAGCAAGACAAGTTACATCACACGATCCCAGGCGCGTCGCTTTGCTTGTTGATGGCTCCTGACTTTCTTGACGACGCCGTCTTGACCAAAGGGCCGAGCGACAAATTTCTCGCTGCGCTTGGCTTCGGTAGGAATAGCTGCAGCGGCGGTGCTGGTGGTGCTTGCATGAGCCGAAGTGCTTGCGTGAGTGACTTTGACAAGGTTGCCAGTGTGGGTCGAGGTTGTCGCAGATGAAGCGGCTACAGAAGATCCTCCGGGTCCATTCATGCCTTCTTCGGCAGAACCTCCAAATGCAGTGGGGCGGGTGTGATCCGGGTTGTTATGGGTAAAGTACCAGCCTGGAAGTAACAAATGAAACCGGAATCATTGAGTACAGGTTCTTGAATTATACGAAAAAGACCTACCAGTGCCGATGCCACCAGCGATGCAAAGAATCAAAATGACAGCAACGACCCACACACATCGGGAGAAACGAGAGTGACCCGAATGAGTTTTGCTTAGCCAAGGACTACACGCGGTGCGGGGATGAAGCGCGGCCAAACAAAGAAGCGATAATTAGATTTCATCAAATGACAATAGAATAAGGAAATACTGACCTAGTCTTCTGTGCGGTGGGCTTTGCGTTTTCTTCCTTGGCAACCATGCTGAATCGGCGCCAGAAGTCATCTCCCTTTTCGCCGCGGCGGGCGAGAAGAGTTTCTTCCTTGTTACCACGGAGGATAGGCTGGGAGAGTGTCAGCGCAAGGTACCAGTCAACAAAGGAAATAACATACCGTCGAGGCATTTCCGTCAAAATTGACAACGCGCGGTGGGGCAGCAAAGACAGGTGTGATGGGTGTAGAGGGGGCTTGGAGAGGGTGAGGGTGAAGGCCCTCGTTGGGCGTTCCAGGCGTTGAACCTACATGTTGGTCAGATGAGAAAGCGCTATCGGATTGCTGTACGTACCAAACCCCGCGGTCGAAGGAGTGCCCGCGCCGCCATTTGCAGGCGGAGCCATGAACGCAGCGGTGGGCTTTGCCGGTCCACGAGCATCAAACTCGGCGCGGAGATTTGCGCTAGGCGGGGCTGGAATTTGAACGCTGAGCCCTGGCGGCGGCGGCTGTTGGGAGCTATGTACGTCAAACGCGGCTGCACGGCTGGGCGAGTTGGGGGCATAGACCGGACGGGGAGAGACTAGAGACGACTGTCCAGCAGGAGAGGGTGTGCGAGAAGACATTCCGTTTGCCGAGAGGGGGGCACCAGCACCCGGAACGGGCTTGGTGTCTGTTGGCATGCGGCCCGAGGCAGGAGGCGAGTAGGGAGGTGCGGGCGACGTTGGCGAGCGAGTGGGGGACGTCGGAGAGAGCGTAGGAGGGTTGTTCATGCTCGATGCAGCGGCATAGAGCCCGGCGCGTCCATTGTTATCGGCGTTGCGCTGGGGCGGCACCGTATGCAAGTCTGTCTCGTCGTCTGAATCCGAGTCGATGGCGAGCAGAGCACCGCCAATGCCGGCAGACGCATCGCCGCGCGACTCGCGGTTGTCGAGGTAGTTGTCATAAGTGTTGTACGCGGATGTGCGGGCGTTTGGGTTGTCAACTGGGGGGCGGGGAGCACGTCGAGCGGGGGCCGGAGAAGTCTCAAACACGCTGTCGTCGTCGTCGGTCGCATAGGGTGGTCTGCCGGCCAAAGGAGCGCTGCGTTGGGCCATGGTAAACGAATGTGGTATCAGAGGCGGGAGGAAAACGAGAATAAAGTGAGAGAAGCAAAAACGGTCACGTAACAAGGGCGGTTGCCGTGCACGTGAGGTGACGTGCGGCGTGCTATTCTCGTAAGAGTTACTCTCTACTTGCTCCTTACCATCATGTCCCCCCTCTCAGAGGTCATCTCTGCGGCTACGGCCCATCGCGATGCAGAGAAGGACAACAACAAGCGCCTTCCAGGTATTGCTGAGCGCCCACCATCGCCGTCTAAAGAGGACGGCCTACAACCGTCTCAACCATCGACATTTGCATTAGGAGCGCTCGGCGGTAGTTTCCCCCGCCAATGGTCCCTCCAACATCCGGCCACACGTGCATCTTTCTCCAAGGCACCTCGTGCTGGCTCATTTCATCCTACTCTCGAGCCAGTGGCTAGTTCAGACCCCGCCACGGCAACAGACCCATTCCGTGCAGACTTTCGTCCTGCCGACTCCGAGTTTCGCGGTGCGTTCCAATATCATGAAGACGACACCTCTACGCCCACTGCTCGCAAAAACAAGCGAGACTCATGGCTGGGGTTCAACCCACATTCGGAGCGCGAAAAGGAAAAGGAAAAGGAGAAACCTCGAGTTGAGGAACAGGAAGAGCAACAGCAGCCCGAGGAAGAGCAGGAGCCCGAGCAGCAGCAGGAGCCTCAAGAGGCTGGTCTATGGCAACGATGGATAGTAGAGCCGCTCGGCTTGTCTGACGCCGACGACGAGACGGCGTCGCCCCGTGGCACTCCGCGCGTTAGCCGTCAAAACACAGCCGAAGGACCTCGCACTCAACAAAAGACAGTCCGCGCCGCCAAATCGCTTCCCCAAATCCGCGACCGCAAATCTAGCCGCGACACCAACGCCAACAGCCAAGCCGACCCCAGGGCTACGAGCCAGAGCCGACGTGGGAGCGAAGCCGGAGGGAGCAAGTGGGCCATCCTCAAACCCAAGATCAAGACACACGTCGCTCAACAACACCAACAGCAGCAAGCCGGCTCTGGCGTCGCTGCGAGTGTTACAGTCACCGACGAACTTCTGGTGGGAGGTCTCGGCGTCTTGCTACTCCAAATGTTCTTCGAGCGGGACGACCAAGACCGTCGACGTGTGCCTATCCTTCTCCATCATCTTAAAATTCGCGTATCCGATTCTATCAATCCCTTGAATGGTCGACACGCCGTCTTTCGAATTGAGGTGAGCTACGATTACCTATTCCGTGCCCGATCTAATGAGGCTATTTTGCTAGTGCGAGTACGCTAATGGCGCGGCCCGATGGGTCATTTACCGGCAACTACGAGATTTTATCAGCCTTCACGGGCATTATCGTGTTGCTAGCGTGTACCTTACACGAGATCAGGTCCTGTTGCCAGAATTCCCGAAAACCAGTACGTCTTTCAGCCATTTCCTGTCCGATCATATGTTTCTCTTCACATTTTGTGATTATACTCACCTAATGTTCCCCTTTAAGGTCTTCCGTATTTCAAGTTTCTCAAAAAGGAGGGTCGCGAAAAGGGTACGGAAGTACATCGTACCGACTTTGCCAAGCTTCAGCGCGAAGCTCTGGAGAACTACCTCATTGGTGTGATCAAGGCCGTGGTACGTTCCCCTTTGGCTTGTGTGATGTCTTGGCACACAAAATGGCTCATGGATTTCTTGTTCAACAGATGTTCCGGGCAGATGCGAATCGTCTGTTCAGGTTCTTTGAAATCTCCGCTCTTTCAATTGCGTTGGCGCAAAGGGGCGGCATTCAAGGTTAGTTTTCAAAGCCGTTTCAACCCTGGATCTTCTAATAAACCCTGTGTTTAGGCAAAGCGGGATATTTGCGTGTGCTCAGTTCAAATATGAGTCGCAAGGCAGCTCATACTGGCTTACTTGGTTGGAAACGTAATCATGAACCCAAGTGGTGGCTTGTTCGGGAGAGTTATTTGGTTGCTGTTGAAGATCCAGGAGATGTGAGTCAACTTGGACCTTGCATCTTGTTCATAATTGATTTGATTTCTTTTGCAGTTGCAAATATTCGACGTATTCCTACTTGATTCTGACTTTACCATCGAGCGCCCAGTCCGATACTACCGTCAAGGTCTTAGTTTCTTGCATGGTGCACTTGAAAACGACGACGACGAGGCTGAAAAGAAACATACTCATACGCGCGGAATCGAGCCCCACGTCAGTAAACGACAGACGATCAAGCACACTTTCCGAAGCATTGGACATAGTGCAGGACGAAGCACATCGGCAGAAAAGGGTAAATCGAGTGGTCAAGCCAATGGCGACGCTAGTGCACGAGCTCGGAGGGGTAGTCTCGGTGCTGGTGGAACTGTACGACCTGGAGATGGACTTCCAGCGCCGGACATTACGGACATGATTTCATCTAGTGAGAGCTCGTCCGACGAGGAAGATCCTACGACTGCTGCGAACCAAGGTCTGGACAAGGACAAGAAGAAAAAGAGCAAGACGAAGAACAAGGCGAGTCTGACGGACGTCAGTCAGCACACGTTTTATGTCCAGAATTCGCAGAACCGGTTGAAGCTGGTTGCGAAGAACGAGGTAAGTAGATATTTTTGGATATTTTGGGGGTATATTTAGACGACTGGTTTAGCGTGAGATGGTGCAATGGATTGTATCGATGGAGCGTATGGCTAGCCAGTCGCATTGGACGGGCAAAAATCGGTTCGATAGCTTTGCACCGATTCGGCTGAATGTTGCTGCTCAGTGGCTCGTTGATGGTGTAGGTTTTCCTGCTTGTTTGTTGTGCGTAGTGACTAAGTTTATGCATAGCGAGACTACTTTTGGAACTTGTCGCGCGCGATCCTGCTCGCCAAGGAGCGCATCTACATTCACGATTGGTGGTTGACGCCAGAACTCTACCTTCGTCGACCTGGGAAGGAGAATTATCGACTCGATCGACTGCTGAAGCGCAAGGCAGAGGAAGGCGTGAAGATCTTCGTCATTCTCTAGTTCGTGCATTTGTTTGTGGTTGCTTGCGAATTAGGCTGAACACCTTGACTCTTTCAGCAAAGAAGTCTCGAATCGAACGACGCCTACAGACAGCAAGTAAGTTCATTTCCTTCACAAAAACGTCTAGTACTAAAATAATGTGATAGCTACACGAAGCAAACGCTTGTAAATCTTCACCCCAATATTATGGTGCAACGTTCGCCGTCGCATTTTTCTACTGGTACATTCTACTGGGCGCATGTACGTACCTTTAGCGTGGTCTCTACGGTTAAATTCTAACGTTCTACTGCAGCACGAAAAGCTTTGTGTGATAGACGAAGCCATTGCGTTTATGGGAGGTCTAGATGCATGCTTCGGACGCTGGGATACACCCCAACATGTTCTGATCGACGATGGAGAGCCTTACGGGCCCGAGGGATCTGAGCAGATCTGGGTCGGTAAGATTGTTTATGCTTTATGATCCCCGCCTACATGGCTCGGCTGCGTCAAATGATAGCTCCTCAGAGCGACTAACTTGTTTTGGTGGTCCACAGGCAAAGACTACAGCAATTCCCGCGTGATGGATTTCCATTCTCTCAGTAAACCCGAGCAAGACATGTATGATCGTACAAAAGTCCCACGCATGCCCTGGTGAGCCTTTCGTAGAATGTCCAACATTGGTCATATTAAAAGTGCCTGGACGCCTAGGCATGACATATCGATGCAAATTGTCGGTCAGCCCGCGAGGGATCTCTGCCGTCACTTCGTGCAAAGGTATGGGCTCATTTGTTTCAGATTTAGCCATGTCCTAAACCGTGTATCATCACAGATGGAATTATCTGTTGCGTGTCAAGAATCACTCGCGCAAGATGCCCTTCTTACTTCCTCCGCCCGACTTCAAGCCATCGGAGCTCACGGAGCAAGGTCTCACGGGTACGTGCGAGCTGCAGATCTGCCGCTCGGCCGGTGCGTGGTCGCTCGGAACACAGAATCGCATCGAGCATTCTATTCAGAACGCGTACTTGAAAGGTTAGTTTCGAGACACCTGTTGTAGGCGTGTGTGATCTAACTGGGGGGTTGAACAGCTATTCAGCTCTCCGAGCATTTCGTTTACATCGAGAACCAGTTTTTCATCACATCGTGAGTTTCAAGATGAAACCTAAGATTCAGGTGGCTGAAACTCGCATTTAGAACGACTGTAAACGATGTGGCTATTGAGAACAAGATTGGTGATGCACTTGTTAATCGAATCATCCGCGCCCATCACGATGGTGTTAGGTGGAGGGCGTGTATTGTCATCCCCCTCTTGCCAGGATTTACTTTCCCCATTGACCACGGGGAGGCAAGTGCCGTACGTTCTTTTTTCTGGACGGCCCCGGACTCGTGTTTATTTTGGTTGCTAGGTGCGATTGATTATGGAGTGTCAGAATCGAACAATCTCGCGCGGCCCCAATTCGATCTTTGCTAGGTTAAGGAAAGAGGGCATTGATGTGAGTACACTGTTTTACGTCCGCCAATTCAACTCAGTTTGGTTTGTGCTCGTGTAGCCCGACGACTACATCTCGTTCTTTTCCTTGCGTGGATGGGGAAAACTCGCTGGAGACGTGCTCACCACCGAGCAAGTGTATATTCATAGCAAGGTGAGCGTGTTTCAGGGCAATGAGGCCTGCTTCAGCGACTCATTTCCTATGTGAAGACAATGATAGTTGATGACCGTGTCGTTATTATTGGTTCGGCCAACATCAACGACCGCTCGCAACGAGGAGATCGCGACTCTGAACTCGCGAGTGTGATTAGGGATACGGACATGATCGAAAGGTATGCTGGTACTATCACATCGCGGGGCAGCAGTCTAACTCTGTTTTTTAGTCGTATGGCTGGTAAACCATTCAAAGTCGGCCGATTTGCACATACGCTCCGTATACGTCTTATGCGTGAGCACCTTGGGGTCGACGTGGATGCCATGTATCAAGAGGACCTCATGGCGAACGAGCCCAAAATGCGTGAGGATGAAATCAAGACATGGGACCCAGACAGCGAGCAAAAGATGCGCGATGAAGGCGTGAGCAGAGTCAAGCAGCCTGGGCCCACCGGGAATCTCGAAATTCTGTCCAAAGACACTATGGGACAAAGTTAGTGATACTCGTTTTGGGGCGATAACTTGTTGTGTTGACGTTGCATCCCCAAGTTGCCTATGGTGCCGAGGAAGTCGGCTTGCACAAGCTCGGACGTCTAGGCCACAAGCTGGGCGCAACCAATACTGCGAGTGGAAACGATGCGATGATTGATGAAGAACGGCGCATGTACTCACGGGACGGTAAGAAGGAGCCTGGATTTGCGGATTCAGTCGTCCCCACGCTCGAGGAGAAGATGGTTATGGAGCACCGGCCAAAAGACACCGAACACAAGCACGACCAGCCACTTATGGATGCACTTGAAGCCCCCGGAGCGAAGGCGACGGAGCCCAAAGAGGCTACCACGGCGAGCGGTGAAAAGTTCGGGGCCCCAGCCGATGCTTCAACAAGTGCTATGGTCGACGATCAGCCCCCCAATGCTCGGTCTGGGGACAAAGACTTTACTCCAGAGGAGCAAGGCGCGGTCCAGGCCCGGAGCCTCTTGCGAAAACATCTCTCAGTTAGTGTTGGTGCTAAGCCTTGGACTGTACCGACTCCTGCGCCCAATATCGATCCGCATGGCTTCAAAGACCCAGTCTGCGACGAATTTTTCAAGGACATGTGGATCGCGGCTGCCGTGCACAATGTGAGGTTTCCGTTTTCGTAACAAGGTTTCAGCTGACGTCGGGTTGGTCTAGACCGAGATTTATCGTAAAGTCTTCCATTGCACCCCAGATGATATGGTCACTACATGGAAACAGTACAAGGAATTTTCCCAGCATCAAGAGCGTTTATCGAAAGTGGTTAGTCCAACTACCGTAGTCGGATTAGTTTCAGACTGTTGACTGTATGCGCAGCCTAAGGACTCTCAGCCATCAGCGGAAGCTGCGGGCTCGGTCCCAGGTGAGGGTGCCGGTGTTGCCGAGAATCCAGGCCACCGCGGGCTACATCACCTGGGTGAAGGCCTAGAAACTGGTGATCGAAAAGACAACCTAGATCAGCATGTCGAGACGGATGAATCAACCGACCAGCCGTCCTCGCCCCGGTCCTCCCCATCCACTCGCCGAAACGGACAAGACGCACCCAATGCTAAGCCGGCGGCTACGGGCCCAGGCCAGAACCAAGGCTTTGACGCTCGTGCAAGGAGGCCAACCCATCCGGACGAGCCACTCGAACAGTGGGAACGCGACGAAATGGAGGAGCTGCTTCAGGACGTCAAAGGGCACCTTGGTATGAATTCCCGCTATCAAACCGAGCGTGTTGCTAACAAAAACAAACTTGTTTAGTCATATATCCCACTCGTTTCCTTGAAGGTGAAGATGTCGCAAACAACTTCTTGTTTAATACCGATCGGTGAGTAACGGCGCGCGATGAGTTATTACGGTTCACTAATTGTTTGCTCTTAGCCTTCTGCCTCTTCCGATTTATGACTAGCTTGCCCGGACGACCCGTGGCCTTTTTACGATTTTCGACAGCATATACCCGGCGTCACTTTCATGTATATTATCTATCAGTTGATTTACAAGGATACCTAGCGGTACTTCCGTAATAGTATTCTGGTTTAGTATTACACTTAGAAGCGCAAACGTCATGCCAGGCAGTATGATCTGAGATCCCATGTTGTGCGCGTTCTCAAGGCGATTAGCAACTACATAACTCCAGGGAGTCGGCATGGAAATCGGGACGATCGCCCGATGCAGTCTAGGCTTTTCCTAATATGGGGGCTAATTTTCTCGAATAAGACAGCCCATACCCGGCCTGCAAAAAGCAAACCGAAAAGCAAGAACGAACACGCCTCTTGTTTTACTCAGTTGAGTTTCATCGGCTCCTCGCTGACCACATAGTGCGGTATTCAATTGATTCACGATGGGTATGAAAAAGCTCGACGCATATAGAATATAGAGATTGACGCATCTTCAATCCCAACAAGCGGCTCAGATTGAACATAAAACAGCACAGGAAGTGAAATCCGCTATGGTTGTGGTAGTGCAGATACACCCCTGCCCCTCCCTTGTATCGTGTAGTTCTCACTCGTCTCCCCCTTGACAGTAGGTCCCCCTTTCCTTGATGCAGCTCAGCTATGACTGACTTGACTCGCGGCAGAACAATACATCTTGTTCAAGTCGGGTTGATCTCAAAGTGCTTAAGACACATGTCTTCCACCCACAATCTCTCCGATGGTACAACTCAACCCACGCCAGTCTTGCAAGCCGCCGTATCGCCACTAATAGGATCTCTTCACGGCATTGTGTTAACAACCAGTCACCCGACCGCATTCCCGCCATTTCTCTCTCCACTAGCCTCAAGCTTGTTGGGACTTCAGCATGTTTTGCCGGCTCCGGAAGGTGAAGGAAGTGATGAAGGCGATGACGAATGAGGCCGGTGTTATCATGCGTCGGTGAGCCACAGAGTTCTTCTATCTTTTTTACACTTGCTGAAACCTACCTTCTTCATGCTGACGCTGTCATCAATGCTATTTGTTCACTAGGCCTAGCTCCTGATGGTGACTTTGTTATGCTGAAAGCATGTTGGGTTGATAAAATCAGCATTTATAGGCTGCATATGCTATCTCTATATGACCTTTCATGCGTTTATCTCTGCCTCTCGTTTCCATCCCTTCAGTGTATAATCTTGATTCATGAAATACATTTTGGGTCATAGCCTCATGTTTCAACGCTGAAAGAGAAAACAGAGAACTTACCAGAGACACTACTAGGAGAGAAATAGAAAGAAAGCTCATTGTGATGCGATCAACTGGAAACATGCTTTTTACGTTAGGTAAAACCCAGAAAAGCTGTCATACACATGACCCTGAGCTCGATTGTGCTCTCTTAATAACCAAGAGAGCCTGCAGGCCTCCTGAACATCATTTCTGGCCAAAAAGAGACAGCACGGCTCTTGTACTGAGTAGTTCGATTGCACTGTGGCGAATTTTCACACAACACTCGATTGTGGGGGAGATGTAACATGCTTTGAGTTGCGTTCGGGATAAAAAAGGTGTACAATGCTTATGGTCCTGATATAGAAGCCTACTTTGCGAACTTGGCCAATTCTTTGGCATACGGCTCCCATAAAGCCCCGTATTTATCAATGAATTCCTTAAGTTCTGCCCGCTGTTCAGTCTGAAACAGTGAAGTAGTTGTACCATTAGGATACTAAAGCATTGGGCAGCTGGGTACTTACTATTGTCCAAGGCTCTCCAGACGCTCCTTCTCCGTAAAGATCGGTAAACATCTCAGTCAGTGGTGGTCGCTTCATCGATTCGGCCTGAGTAGGGATTAGCATGGAAGATATATAAACGTGGCTTTTTTCAACCTTTTTGAAGCCCTCCATAACGTCACGTTTCTGTTTGGATTTCAACGCTTCTTCATCCTCTTTCGACCACCATCCTCGAGATTCCATATATCTTCTAAATCGGTGGTGTGGGTTATCTAGGGGGTTTAGTCAGTGTTTAGTCTCGTGATTTCAATTGTATCATCCATCAAGCATGGTCCGGGTTTGGCATATCCACGAAGCTGACTCTACCCAAGTTACTGATCTAGCTTACCTATCTTCTTCCAGTTTTCTACTTCCGACTTTGCTCTGTAAGCGAAACTGTCATCGGATGTCGAATGGTGGCCAACTCTATACGACATGCATTCGACAAGTATTGCACGGCCTCCTTCACCGCCAGATAGTGCTCGTTTCCGTGCTTCTCGAACTGCACCAAGTACAGCGAGCACATCGTTTCCATCAACCCTGAATGGTTCCTCTGAGTCATTGGTGGCTTCATCCACTAAGCCTACGTACCTAATAGTATCCATCCCGTATCCTGGTCCTCGAGAGGCAATGCCATCACCCGCATACTGTTCTGAAGTAGGAGTAGAAATGGCAAACCCGTTATTTCGACAGATGAATATAGACGCTATATTTGACGGACCAGCTTAGAGCGTAAGACATGCACGAGTAATAGGGAACTTACGTCCGCCGAGCACGCTAGCCATTCCTAGCCCCGCATGAAAATCTCCTTCAGATGCTGCGCCGTCACCAAAATAGCAAACAGCGACATCTTTGCCTCGTCGGGCGGGGTCCTGCACATCTCTGATTATCAGATGAGTCATTTCAGTAGGCAAGGATTGATCCAACCCGTTTTAACGCATAAGCCACCCCAGCGGCCTGCGGAATCTGTGTAGCAAGCGGGGACGAAATAGTGTGAAAGTGGTGGTCTGGAGAGCTGAAGTGCTGTTCGACATTTGGTTATATCAGGGGCGGATTTGCTCGTTAAGGATATATTACGCACCACTGGCATTTGCCGACCCTTGGTGCTTTTATCCTCTTCATTGCCAAAACACTGGGACATAACCCTTTTTATTCCAAAGTTGCGCCAAAGGAGTACGCCCATCTCGCGGTACTGGCCAAGCACCCTGTGCTTCGGAGTAAAAATAATGTAAGTGATGAAAGTGATGGACATACTCGTCTGTGTCGGACAATGCCGCAGCGCTCCCAATCACGCTTGCCTCTTCTCCATAAGAGGTCATCTATAGAAGAGAGAGATTTAGCGAATAGAAGACTAAGCTTAACGACCCACGTAGAAGCTGATCTTTCCTTGCCTCTGCACGTTGTATAACACAGTGTCGAGGGCTGGGAGAAGCATCATGTTCTCGTAGCTATACCAAATAGCATATCAATTAAAATACGGTTATTCAAATGCAATCGACTCACATTCGTCTCGCAAACTCCCGGTCGATCTACTCGTATTATGTAAATTAGACTCAGGAAGTTGAGTATGGTGTACGCTTACCTCGGGCACTTCAGCTCCATTGATCACTGCACCATTTCCGTCTAGGACTCGATAGGTAGGTATGCTGTTTGATTCAAGCACTGAGTTAAAGAAGTGCATTTGCGTTGTGATTGCCGAAGACGGGTCGCCCGGAAGGTGTCCATGACGCGCCGGCTGGGGTGTCGTTGCAGCAGTAACGGCAGCGTTCGAGCTAACAGCTCTAATTAGTTGCTTAGGAAGCTGAGAGCGGCGAGCAATGCGGAGAGTGACGAGTCTGTTCATGGTGGTTGGACAAGAAAAAGCAATGAGGCCCGCATTCGAGATCCATGTAGGACGCGTGACAAGTATGGGCGGATCTCGAAAGCCACGTGACGAACAACCGGGTGGCAAGTATAAGTGCAAAGTGGCGATGGAGATGGCTTGTCATTCGCTATTCAGGTACATCTAATACATTTTGTTTAAAGACCGCAACTACCATTCTATGATCGCTGACCAGAAAGCCTCCTTGGAACCCGTGTGGAATGACGCCGTAACGCGATACAATCCATTGTGGTTGAGTAGAGCCTTTCATAGTCTTCTGATCCTCAGCATCTACATTTGTCGGTTTGGTATGATGAATGGTACCAACAGCCCCAGTGTCGGCAGCCAAGACAACATCAATTACGCCCCTGTATTTTTCGTATTCCCCAAATCCAGTGAATGTCTCTAACCAATCACCGTATCGTGCTCCCAATAGCTGCGCAGTGTTGACTCCAGCGATCCGCGTATGTAGCTCGTATCGCGAGTCTAAAAAGGTTACACCACTTTTGAGACTTTGTTGAGATTGAGGTGAGCTCTTGTCCGAGGTGTAGCGCCACCCGGTCATGGTACGATACCCTTCCTCGGTGGCTGGCGAATTGAGGTCACCAACGAGAAAAATAAGTGGAGGCGAGCTGGATGTGGATAGCGCTTTTGTAACTAGTCTATCGACGCGCTCAAGTATTAGCTTGCTGCTTTCTGTTCGTGCTTGCTTGCCGCGCTCGTCGTAATGGGTGTTGATGACGTAGAAAGAGGTCTCGTCGCCAATGGTGGTGAACTCCGCTAGTGTCGCCATGCGAGTTTGTCCCTGTAAATATAAAGTTTATTTATGCATTTAAATCAAAGCAAGGTTACTAGATGCTACGCACCGCATCCCATCCTACACTCCCTGGCTTGTCGGGTGTAGCACTCAGCCAAAAGTGTTCAACGCTCTTCAAAGAGGCTACGTCTTTTCGCCAGAATATCGGCACAGCTTCGCCTCTTCGGTATCCGTCATTGCGACACACTCCTACCCAGTCCCATTTATCGCCCAGCAGTATAGAAAGATCTTCTACTTGGTTCCACAAGACCTGCCCCTATCATGAAGTACTAACTATTCGCATTTACCGCGAGTTTACATACCTCTTGAAATCCAATAGCAGTCGGGTTCTCCCAGATGACCTGGTCTACTAACGGGCCACGCCGCTGGTACCATGGACGCTCTCCGGGTTCAACACTGGTCATGTTTACTTGTGGTTGTATACCAGAATAAGCTGTGGTAGCAAATTCTGTTCCAATAGGAACAATGTTGGATGCTTGTGTATCATAGCGGATATTGAAACTCGCGATTTTCAACTCCATGGATGTAAACGAGACAATAAAGTCTGATTGGGTGCGTTCAAGAGGTACTTGGGTGTCGGAAACCAGCTGTGGAGTTCAAGTTCAAGCCGTGGATACGATGTCGTCATCTCCGTGTTTAGTCTAAATAAGCTTCAACGTCTGAACCTGATCGGATCAAAATATTGGCAGGTGTATCAAGATCTATGCATATGCGTTTGTAAGTAATACAGTGTATGGGGATGCGAGTGACGACCAAGGCTCAACAGTTAGAAAGACAGTGGCAGAGAGCAAGGACGAGGGATGAACCGAGAGAAGAAATGTATAGTCCGAGGGAGGATGAGTACATCTAGTAGGCAAGCGTCATCATCGCCAGCTTGGGCGTCTTATCGGCGACGCGGCCCTCTTCGATCGTCGCAGGGCTATGAATCCAGCATTCAGCCGACTAAATGAGAGATTAGCATATATCCACTCAAAACACGAGAAAGCGAAAGCGTACCTGCGGGCTGGCAAACATCCGGCGATCAGGGAAGATTTCCTTAATCTCACACTCAAATCCATCAGTCTTGAGAGTGTACGTGCGCCAGAGGTTCTCTTGCCCTTGTCCAGCGAGCGAAGCTTCAACCCCGGCCGAGAGGAGCTGGAACGCAGCGGGCTTGCCCATCCGGCGGAACATTTGCCCAATTGCGAACTTTTCCTCGAGGAACTATCGCATAGAGGAATTGAGATTTAAGGAAGAGCGGGGAGGCATAGGAACTTACAAGATGTGCTGTCTCGGTGTTGGTCATCTTGATAGTGCTAATGCACACGCATGCAACGTGGCCTTCGCACATGAGGTTCACGCGCCGAGTCTGCGTGATTGGGTTCTCCTCAGATGCGGCGGAGACGGGACCCGAAGCAGGGGTCTCCCAGATGCGTTCAACGGAGATGGGCTTGGAGAAGTAGGCACTGGGACAAGGTGAATGAAGAGTCTATGCAGAACAAGAGAAAATACTTACCTGAGAGTACGTTGGAGATCGCCCTTGGCGGTGAGAGCAATGCGCTCAAGACCGGTGATCTCCGCAGGCCAGTCGAACTAGGAGGCCGTATGAACTCTCATGCGCTGCACATATGAAATGAAGGACTTACCTGGAAGTAGGTCTGGTTGGTGCTGAAAGAGTCGGAAGACATGTTTGAAAATATAAAAATAGGTTGGAGTGAAGAGTGTAGTGTGTAGTGTGGCGTAAGGAAGACAAGAGAGAGAGGAAGCTGCAGTGTGTTCTTTTCAGCGTCCATCCAAGCTCGTATTTATCCATATCTGGTGGCAGGGCCGCTCGCGCCGTAGTTGAGACTTGGATGAATCTTGGACGGACCATTCTTAGCCGGATCAAGGACAGGAACCGGTTTAGTGTTGATTTTTGACGCCGGCTGATAATGCGCTAATCAAGTCGGTTTCCAAGTTCCCAGAGCCAAGGGATGTGAGAACCGAACGGCATTTGTCATACATGACAGATACAATAGAATTAATTGTTAGGGTAAAGTCGAGCGGCGAGGTGTTGTACGAAGCCTCTTAAACCAGGGGATGATTCTAGTAAAGGCAGTCACAAATAGTTTGGTGTGGGAAATTTGAAGTTGTTGATGAAGGCAGCCCGTGGTGGCGATTCTGACAGCCATGATTTTTAAACGCGTCCCGGACTTAGTTCATGCTTGAATATTAACCAGTCGGTCATTTGTGTCAAGGCTAGGTCGCGGCCGACGTCAGGAACACACAACAAGCGCCTGGGTGGAGAAATGAATGCGAAGAGACCCTGACTGAAGGTCATTCTTGCGACGACGAGCTACAACTTGGCTGGACCATAGAACTCTACTTTCGGTCATTGGGAACTTTCGAATCTGGCTCAACTGCTCTAGGATTCCTACTGGGACCACGCTAGGACTTAGATTATCTGTCAAACACGTATAGCCAGCTCACCACCTAATGGGTGCAACGGCCTCTTCTCCCAGCGCTACAAACAGCACACTTCCCCCGCGCCGAGCTCTGCATGTATTACGCGTCGCCCCAGGGTCACCTGCGGCAGATACGGACATCACACCTTTCTTTGATTTTGTAGTAGGTGTGCATGGGATGGAAGGTATTGCTGACGTGGATATGGATGCGGCGTCGTTGGAGCGAGTCGTTGAAGCGAGGGAAGGGACAGAAATCCAGCTTCTTGTCTGGTCAAACAAGGTCCAACAAACTAGGGGTGAGTCCTCCGCTTCATATATTGATACTATTCCAAATAATGTAATAACACAACGTCTAGCTGTTAGTTTGACCCCGTCACGCAAATGGACCTCCCTCCTCCCTCCGCCACCCGACGCAAAACCTTCACTGTTGGGGCTAAGCATGCGCTTGTGCACGCCCGAATTCAGCCTTGATAATGTATGGCATATTCTCGACGTACATGATGGTAGCCCAGCTGAGAGCGCAGGGCTGGTTCCCTATGGAGATTACATTATTGGGTATTCGGGTGGTGTACTGGAGCGCGAATCGGATTTCTACGAGCTCGTGGAAGCACACGTGGATAAACCACTGAGAGTTTATGTTTACTCGCACGATTTTGAGTAAGTGCACTAAGATCTAGAGAAAAGAGTGTGGCACTAATAGTCGGGGAAGTAATCTGAGGGAGGTAGTGTTGGTACCAAATAGGATGTGGGGCGGCCAGGGGCTACTTGGGTGTGGTGTAGGGTAAGTTTTGTTCGGTGGTCTCGTATTGGCTACTTAGGCACTCTGGTCGCAAAGATACGGCCTTCTACATCGCATACCTCACGATCGCTCGCGTCTTGCACCTATTGATGTTCCAGCAGAGGAAGAGCCAGAGGAGGCGCAACTGTTTGTCCCTGCGGGTAACTCGTCTGGAGACCAGGGTATGTGGTATGGAGATCGGCAAAACGAGCGGTATGGCTATGGACAGCCGCTGCAACAACAGGCACAGGGGCCAGCTGCCGGATTTGGAGATGACCCATACGCGTACGACGATGGGCACAATTATTCGCATGGAGAGCACGGGCACTCTCATGGGGAACACGATCATTCGCATGAGGAACATGGTCACTCTCATGACAACCACGGCCATTCACATGATGACCATGGGCACTCGCACGCCGATCATAGCCATTCGCACACGCATGAAGACCATTCTCATTCACCAGGTACGCGCGCACCGGTGCTCGCGTTATTGGACGATGGTCCACGTACGCCAGTGCCTGGTCAACATATGCACATGCACACACACTCATTATCGCGTTCGTTTGCACAGATGGGGCTAGGACTGGCTCACGTGCCGGTGTTTAACGCATCGCACACGGGAAGGAGGGAAGAGGACGCTGAGACAGTGACCTCGAGTGGACAAACAGGTCCGCATGTGGTCGGGGGTAGCATCACTAGCGTAGACGATTAATGACATATCATTTCACTTCCCATCATTCCGCCTGAAAATATAGAGCGGTTCCCCAACTGATTGAGCAAACATCTAGGCCGCTCAGACAGTCAAACCACAAATCCGGAATCAAATATTTTGGCTGTTACATGTCATCCCAAAAACCCATTGGTACTTGTCCTCTTCGGAGTGACATATACAAAAATTGGAACGATACAGAGAAGATTAGCATGGCCCCTGCACAAGGATG